>JAXIVJ010010012.1:0-17500 GCA_036785665.1 Chirona hameri
ACATCATCATCAACATCATCATCAACATCATCATCAACATCATCATCAACATCATCAGCAACATCATCAGCAACATCATCAGCAACATCATCAGCAACATCATCAACAACATCATCATCAGCACAACATCATCATCAGCAACATCATCATCAGCAACATCATCATCATCATCATCATCATCATCATCATCATCATCATCATCATCATCATCATCATCATCATCATCATCATCATCATCATCATCATCATCATCATCATCAGCATCATCATCATCATCATCATCATCATCATCATCATCATCATCATCATCATCATCATCATCATCATCATCATCATCATCATCATCATCATCATCATCATCATCATCATCATCATCATCATCATCATCATCATCATCATCATCATCATCATCATCATCATCATCATCATTATCATCATCATGCCCGGAGGCGGTGTTGTACCGCCTCCGGGCATACCACACCGCCTCGGCATACAACACGCCTCTGGGCATACTACACCGCCTCCGGGCATACCACACCGCCTCCGGGCATACAACACCGCATCTGGGCATACTACACCGCCTCCGGGCATACCACACCGCCTCGGGGCATACAACACCGCCTCCGGGCATACTGCACCGCCTCCGGGCATACCACACCGCCTCCGGGCATACAACACCGCCTCCGGGCATACTACACCGCCTCCGGGCATACCAGACCGCCTCAGGGCATACAACACCGCCTCCGGGCATACAACACCGCCTCCGGGCATACCACACCGCCTCCGGGCATACAACACCGCCTCCGGGCATATAACACCGCCTCCGGGCATACCACACCGCCTCCGGGCATACAACACCGCCTCCGGGCATACAACACCGCCTCCGGGCATACCACACCGTCTCACATCATCATCAGCAACATCATCAGCAACATCATCAGCAACATCACCAGCAACTCATCAGCAACATCATCAGCAACATCATCAGCAACATCATCAGCAACATCATCAGCAACATCATCATCAACATCATCATCAACATCATCATCAACATCATCATCAACATCATCATCAACATCAACATCATCATGAACATCATCATCAACATCATCATCAACATCATCATCAACATCATCAACATCATCATCAACATCATCATCAACATCATCATCAACATCATCATCACATCATCATCAACATCATCAGCAACATAATCAGCAACATCATCATCAACATCATGAGCAACATCATCAACAACATCATCATCAGCAACATCATCATCAGCAACATCATCATCAGCAACATCATCATCATCATCATCATCATCATCATCTTCATCATCATCATCATCATCATCATCATCATCATCATCATCATCATCATCATCATCATCATCATCATCATCATCATCATCATCATCATCATCATCATCATCATCATCATCATCATCATCATCATCATCATCATCATCATCATCATCATCATCATCATCATCATCATCATCATCATCATCATTATCATCATCATCATGCCCGGAGGCGGTGTTGTACCGCCTCCGGGCATACCACACCGCCTCCGGGCATACAACACCGCCTCCGGGCATACTACACCGCCTCCGGGCATACCACACCGCCTCCGGGCATACAACACCGCCTCCGGGCAAACTACACCGCCTCCGGGCATACCACACCGCCTCCGGGCATACAACACCGCCTCCGGGCATACTACACCGCCTCCGGGCATACCACACCGCCTCCGGGCATACTACACCGCCTCCGGGCATACCAGACCGCCTCAGGGCATACAACACCGCCTCCGGGCATACAACACCGCCTCCGGGCATACCACACCGCCTCCGGGCATACAACACCGCCTCCGGGCATACAACACCGCCTCCGGGCATACCACACCGCCTCCGGGCATACAACACCGCCTCCGGGCATACAACACCGGTTCCGGGCATACCACACCGTCTCACGTCATCATCAGCAACATCATCAGCAACATCATCAGCAATATCACCAGCAACATCATCAGCAACATCATCAGCAACATCATCAGCAACATCATCAGCAACATCATCAGCAACATCATCATCAACATCATCAACAACATCATCATCAACATCATCATCAACATCATCATCAACATCATCAGCAACATCATCAGCAACATCATCAGCAACATCATCAGCAACATCATCAACAACATCATCATCAGCAACATCATCAGCAACATCATCATCAGCAACATCATCATCATCATCATCATCATCATCATCATCATCATCATCATCATCATCATCATCATCATCATCATCATCATCATCTTCATCATCATCATCATCATCATCATCATCATCATCATCATCATCATCATCATCATCATCATCATCATCATCATCATCATCATCATCATCATCATCATCATCATCATCATCATCATCATCATCATCATCATCATCATCATCATCATCATCATCATCATCATTATCATCATCATGCCCGGAGGCGGTGTTGTACCGCCTCCGGGCATACCACACCGCCTCCGGGCATACAACACCGCCTCCGGGCATACTACACCGCCTCCGGGCATACCACACCGCCTCCGGGCATACAACACCGCCTCCGGGCATACTACACCGCCTCGGGCATACCACACCGCCTCCGGGCATACAACACCGCCTCCGGGCATACAACACCGCATCCGGGCATACCACACCGCCTCCGGGCATACAACACCGCCTCCGGGCATACAACACCGCAAACGGGCATACCACACCGTCTCACGTCATCATCAGCAACATCATCAGCAACATCATCAGCAACATCATCAGCAACATCACCAGCAACATCATCAGCAACATCATCAGCAACATCATCAGCAACATCATCATCAACATCATCATCAACATCATCATTAACATCATCATCAACATCAACATCATCAGCAACATCATCAGCAACATCATCATCAACATCATCATCAACATCATCATCAACATCATCATCAACATCATCATCAACATCATCATCAACATCATCAGCAACATCATCAGCAACATCATCAGCAACATCATCAGCAACATCATCAACAACATCATCATCAGCAACATCATCATCAGCAACATCATCATCAGCAACATCATCATCATCATCATCATCATCATCATCATCATCATCATCATCATCATCATCATCATCATCATCATCATCATCATCATCATCATCATCATCATCATCATCATCATCATCATCATCATCATCATCATCGCCTCCGGGCATACAACACCGCCTCCGGGCATACAACACCGCCTCCGGGCATACCACACCGCCTCCGGGCATACAACACCGCCTCCGGGCATACAACACCGCCTCCGGGCATACCACACCGTCTCACGTCATCATCAGCAACATCATCAGCAACATCATCAGCAACATCACCAGCAACATCATCAGCAACATCATCAGCAACATCATCATCAACATCATCAGCAACATCATCAGCAACATCATCATCAACATCATCATCAACATCATCATCAACATCATCATCAACATCATCATCAACATCATCATCAACATCATCAGCAACATCATCAGCAACATCATCAGCAACATCATCAGCAACATCATCAACAACATCATCATCAGCAACATCATCATCAGCAACATCATCATCAGCAACATCATCATCATCATCATCATCATCATCATCATCATCATCATCATCATCATCATCATCATCATCATCATCATCATCATCATCATCATCATCATCATCATCATCATCATCATCATCATCATCATCATCATCATCATCATCATCATCATCATCATCATCATCATCATCATCATCATTATCATCATCATGCCCGGAGGCGGTGTTGTACCGCCTCCGGGCATACCACACCGCCTCCGGGCATACAACACCGCCTCCGGGCATACTACACCGCCTCCGGGCATACCACACCGCCTCCGGGCATACAACACCGCCTCTGGGCATACTACACCGCCTCCGGGCATACCACACCGCCTCGGGGCATACAACACCGCCTCCGGGCATACTGCACCGCCTCCGGGCATACCACACCGCCTCCGGGCATACAACACCGCCTCCGGGCATACTACACCGCCTCCGGGCATACCAGACCGCCTCAGGGCATACAACACCGCCTCCGGGCATACAACACCGCCTCCGGGCATACCACACCGCCTCCGGGCATACAACACCGCCTCCGGGCATATAACACCGCCTCCGGGCATACCACACCGCCTCCGGGCATACAACACCGCCTCCGGGCATACAACACCGCCTCCGGGCATACCACACCGTCTCACATCATCATCAGCAACATCATCAGCAACATCATCAGCAACATCACCAGCAACATCATCAGCAACATCATCAGCAACATCATCAGCAACATCATCAGCAACATCATCAGCAACATCATCATCAACATCATCATCAACATCATCATCAACATCATCATCAACATCATCATCAACATCAACATCATCATGAACATCATCATCAACATCATCATCAACATCATCATCAACATCATCATCAACATCATCATCAACATCATCATCAACATCATCATCAACATCATCATCAACATCATCATCAACATCATCAGCAACATAATCAGCAACATCATCATCAACATCATGAGCAACATCATCAACAACATCATCATCAGCAACATCATCATCAGCAACATCATCATCAGCAACATCATCATCATCATCATCATCATCATCATCTTCATCATCATCATCATCATCATCATCATCATCATCATCATCATCATCATCATCATCATCATCATCATCATCATCATCATCATCATCATCATCATCATCATCATCATCATCATCATCATCATCATCATCATCATCATCATCATCATCATCATCATCATCATCATCATCATTATCATCATCATCATGCCCGGAGGCGGTGTTGTACCGCCTCCGGGCATACCACACCGCCTCCGGGCATACAACACCGCCTCCGGGCATACTACACCGCCTCCGGGCATACCACACCGCCTCCGGGCATACAACACCGCCTCCGGGCAAACTACACCGCCTCCGGGCATACCACACCGCCTCCGGGCATACAACACCGCCTCCGGGCATACTACACCGCCTCCGGGCATACCACACCGCCTCCGGGCATACAACACCGCCTCCGGGCATACTACACCGCCTCCGGGCATACCACACCGCCTCCGGGCATACAACACCGCCTCCGGGCATACAACACCGCCTCCGGGCATACCACACCGCCTCCGGGCATACAACACCGCCTCCGGGCATACAACACCGCCTCCGGGCATACCACACCGTCTCACGTCATCATCAGCAACATCATCAGCAACATCATCATCATCATCATCATCATCATCATCATCATCATCATCATCATCATCATCATCATCATCATCATCATCATCATCATCATCATCATCATCATCATCATCATCATCATCATCATCATCATCATCATCATCATCATCATCATCATCATCATCATCATCATCATCATCATCATCATCATCATCATCATCATCATCATCATCATCATCATCATCATCATCATCATCATCATCATCATCATCATCATCATCATCATCATCATCATCATCATCATCATCATCATCATCATCATCATCATCATCATCATCATCATCATCATCATCATCATCATCATCATCATCATCATCATCATCATCATCATCATCATCATCATCATCATCAGCAACATCATCAGCAATATCACCAGCAACATCATCAGCAACATCATCAGCAACATCATCAGCAACATCATCAGCAACATCATCATCAACATCATCATCAACATCATCATCAACATCATCATCAACATCATCATCAACATCATCAGCAACATCATCAGCAACATCATCAGCAACATCATCAGCAACATCATCAGCAACATCATCAACAACATCATCATCAGCAACATCATCATCAGCAACATCATCATCAGCAACATCATCATCATCATCATCATCATCATCATCATCATCATCATCATCATCATCATCATCATCATCATCATCATCATCATCATCATCATCATCATCATCATCATCATCATCATCATCATCATCATCATCATCATCATCATCATCATCATCATCATCATCATCATCATCATCATCATGCCCGGAGGCGGTGTTGTACCGCCTCCGGGCATACCACACCGCCTCCGGGCATACAACACCGCCTCCGGGCATACTACACCGCCTCCGGGCATACCACACCGCCTCCGGGCATACAACACCGCCTCCAGGCATACTACACCGCCTCCGGGCATACCACACCGCCTCCGGGCATACAACACCGCCTCCGGGCATACTGCACCGCCTCCGGGCATACCACACCGCCTCCGGGCATACAACACCGCCTCCGGGCATACTACACCGCCTCCGGGCATACCAGACCGCCTCAGGGCATACAACACCGCCTCCGGGCATACAACACCGCCTCCGGGCATACCACACCGCCTCCGGGCATACAACACCGCCTCCGGGCATACAACACCGCCTCCGGGCATACCACACCGCCTCCGGGCATACAACACCGCCTCCGGGCATACAACACCGGTTCCGGGCATACCACACCGTCTCACGTCATCATCAGCAACATCATCAGCAACATCATCAGCAATATCACCAGCAACATCATCAGCAACATCATCAGCAACATCATCAGCAACATCATCAGCAACATCATCAGCAACATCATCATCAACATCATCAACAACATCATCATCAACATCATCATCAACATCATCATCAACATCATCAGCAACATCATCAGCAACATCATCAGCAACATCATCAGCAACATCATCAACAACATCATCATCAGCAACATCATCATCAGCAACATCATCATCAGCAACATCATCATCATCATCATCATCATCATCATCATCATCATCATCATCATCATCATCATCATCATCATCATCATCATCATCATCATCATCATCATCATCATCATCATCATCATCATCATCATCATCATCATCATCATCATCATCATCATCATCATCATCATCATCATCATCATCATCATCATCATCATCATCATCATCATCATCATCATCATCATCATCATCATCATCATCATCATCATCATCATCATCATCATCATCATCATCATCATCATCATCATCATCATCATCATCATCATCATCATCATCATCATCATCATCATCATCATCATTATCATCATCATGCCCGGAGGCGGTGTTGTACCGCCTCCGGGCATACCACACCGCCTCCGGGCATACAACACCGCCTCCGGGCACACTACACCGCTTCCGGGCATACCACACCGCCTCCGGGCATACAACACCGCCTCCGGGCATACTACACCGCCTCCGGGCATACCACACCGCCTCCGGGCATACAACAACGCCTCCGGGCATACTGCACCGCCTCCGGGCATACCACACCGCCTCCGGGCATACAACACCGCCTCCGGGCATACTACACCGCCTCCGGGCATACCAGACCGCCTCAGGGCATACAACACCGCCTCCGGGCATACAACACCGCCTCCGGGCATACCACACCGCCTCCGGGCATACAACACCGCCTCCGGGCATACAACACCGCCTCCGGGCATACCACACCGCCTCCGGGCATACAACACCGCCTCCGGGCATACAACACCGCCTCCGGGCATACCACACCGTCTCACGTCATCATCAGCAACATCATCAGCAACATCATCAGCAACATCACCAGCAACATCATCAGCAACATCATCAGCAACATCATCAGCAACATCATCAGCAACATCATCAGCAACATCATCATCAACATCATCATCAACATCATCATCAACATCATCATCAACATCATCATCAACATCATCAGCAACATCATCAGCAACATCATCAGCAACATCATCAGCAACATCATCAACAACATCATCATCAGCAACATCATCATCAGCAACATCATCATCAGCAACATCATCATCATCATCATCATCATCATCATCATCATCATCATCATCATCATCATCATCATCATCATCATCATCATCATCATCATCATCATCATCATCATCATCATCATCATCATCATCATCATCATCATCATCATCATCATCATCATCATCATCATCATCATCATCATCATCATCATCATCATCATCATCATCATCATCATCATCATCATCATCATCATCATCATCATCATCATCATCATCATCATCATCATCATCATCATCATCATCATCATCATCATTATCATCATCATGCCCGGAGGCGGTGTTGTACCGCCTCCGGGCATACCACACCGCCTCCGGGCATACAACACCGCCTCTGGGCATACTACACCGCCTCCGGGCATACCACACCGCCTCCGGGCATACAACACCGCATCTGGGCATACTACACCGCCTCCGGGCATACCACACCGCCTCGGGGCATACAACACCGCCTCCGGGCATACTGCACCGCCTCCGGGCATACCACACCGCCTCCGGGCATACAACACCGCCTCCGGGCATACTACACCGCCTCCGGGCATACCAGACCGCCTCAGGGCATACAACACCGCCTCCGGGCATACAACACCGCCTCCGGGCATACCACACCGCCTCCGGGCATACAACACCGCCTCCGGGCATATAACACCGCCTCCGGGCATACCACACCGCCTCCGGGCATACAACACCGCCTCCGGGCATACAACACCGCCTCCGGGCATACCACACCGTCTCACATCATCATCAGCAACATCATCAGCAACATCATCAGCAACATCACCAGCAACATCATCAGCAACATCATCAGCAACATCATCAGCAACATCATCAGCAACATCATCAGCAACATCATCATCAACATCATCATCAACATCATCATCAACATCATCATCAACATCATCATCAACATCAACATCATCATGAACATCATCATCAACATCATCATCAACATCATCATCAACATCATCAACATCATCATCAACATCATCATCAACATCATCATCAACATCATCATCAACATCATCATCAACATCATCAGCAACATAATCAGCAACATCATCATCAACATCATGAGCAACATCATCAACAACATCATCATCAGCAACATCATCATCAGCAACATCATCATCAGCAACATCATCATCATCATCATCATCATCATCATCTTCATCATCATCATCATCATCATCATCATCATCATCATCATCATCATCATCATCATCATCATCATCATCATCATCATCATCATCATCATCATCATCATCATCATCATCATCATCATCATCATCATCATCATCATCATCATCATCATCATCATCATCATCATCATCATCATCATCATCATCATTATCATCATCATCATGCCCGGAGGCGGTGTTGTACCGCCTCCGGGCATACCACACCGCCTCCGGGCATACAACACCGCCTCCGGGCATACTACACCGCCTCCGGGCATACCACACCGCCTCCGGGCATACAACACCGCCTCCGGGCAAACTACACCGCCTCCGGGCATACCACACCGCCTCCGGGCATACAACACCGCCTCCGGGCATACTACACCGCCTCCGGGCATACCACACCGCCTCCGGGCATACTACACCGCCTCCGGGCATACCAGACCGCCTCAGGGCATACAACACCGCCTCCGGGCATACAACACCGCCTCCGGGCATACCACACCGCCTCCGGGCATACAACACCGCCTCCGGGCATACAACACCGCCTCCGGGCATACCACACCGCCTCCGGGCATACAACACCGCCTCCGGGCATACAACACCGGTTCCGGGCATACCACACCGTCTCACGTCATCATCAGCAACATCATCAGCAACATCATCAGCAATATCACCAGCAACATCATCAGCAACATCATCAGCAACATCATCAGCAACATCATCAGCAACATCATCAGCAACATCATCATCAACATCATCAACAACATCATCATCAACATCATCATCAACATCATCATCAACATCATCAGCAACATCATCAGCAACATCATCAGCAACATCATCAGCAACATCATCAACAACATCATCATCAGCAACATCATCAGCAACATCATCATCAGCAACATCATCATCATCATCATCATCATCATCATCATCATCATCATCATCATCATCATCATCATCATCATCATCATCATCATCATCATCATCATCATCATCATCATCATCATCATCATCATCATCATCATCATCATCATCATCATCATCATCATCATCATCATCATCATCATCATCATCATCATCATCATCATCATCATCATCATCATCATCATCATCATCATCATCATCATCATCATCATCATCATTATCATCATCATGCCCGGAGGCGGTGTTGTACCGCCTCCGGGCATACCACACCGCCTCCGGGCATACAACACCGCCTCCGGGCATACTACACCGCCTCCGGGCATACCACACCGCCTCCGGGCATACAACACCGCCTCCGGGCATACTACACCGCCTCCGGGCATACCACACCGCCTCCGGGCATACAACACCGCCTCCGGGCATACAACACCGCATCCGGGCATACCACACCGCCTCCGGGCATACAACACCGCCTCCGGGCATACAACACCGCAAACGGGCATACCACACCGTCTCACGTCATCATCAGCAACATCATCAGCAACATCATCAGCAACATCATCAGCAACATCACCAGCAACATCATCAGCAACATCATCAGCAACATCATCAGCAACATCATCATCAACATCATCATCAACATCATCATTAACATCATCATCAACATCAACATCATCAGCAACATCATCAGCAACATCATCATCAACATCATCATCAACATCATCATCAACATCATCATCAACATCATCATCAACATCATCATCAACATCATCAGCAACATCATCAGCAACATCATCAGCAACATCATCAGCAACATCATCAACAACATCATCATCAGCAACATCATCATCAGCAACATCATCATCAGCAACATCATCATCATCATCATCATCATCATCATCATCATCATCATCATCATCATCATCATCATCATCATCATCATCATCATCATCATCATCATCATCATCATCATCATCATCATCATCATCATCATCATCATCATCGCCTCCGGGCATACAACACCGCCTCCGGGCATACAACACCGCCTCCGGGCATACCACACCGCCTCCGGGCATACAACACCGCCTCCGGGCATACAACACCGCCTCCGGGCATACCACACCGTCTCACGTCATCATCAGCAACATCATCAGCAACATCATCAGCAACATCACCAGCAACATCATCAGCAACATCATCAGCAACATCATCAGCAACATCATCAGCAACATCATCAGCAACATCATCATCAACATCATCATCAACATCATCATCAACATCATCATCAACATCATCATCAACATCATCATCAACATCATCAGCAACATCATCAGCAACATCATCAGCAACATCATCAGCAACATCATCAACAACATCATCATCAGCAACATCATCATCAGCAACATCATCATCAGCAACATCATCATCATCATCATCATCATCATCATCATCATCATCATCATCATCATCATCATCATCATCATCATCATCATCATCATCATCATCATCATCATCATCATCATCATCATCATCATCATCATCATCATCATCATCATCATCATCATCATCATCATCATCATCATCATCATCATTATCATCATCATGCCCGGAGGCGGTGTTGTACCGCCTCCGGGCATACCACACCGCCTCCGGGCATACAACACCGCCTCCGGGCATACTACACCGCCTCCGGGCATACCACACCGCCTCCGGGCATACAACACCGCCTCTGGGCATACTACACCGCCTCCGGGCATACCACACCGCCTCGGGGCATACAACACCGCCTCCGGGCATACTGCACCGCCTCCGGGCATACCACACCGCCTCCGGGCATACAACACCGCCTCCGGGCATACTACACCGCCTCCGGGCATACCAGACCGCCTCAGGGCATACAACACCGCCTCCGGGCATACAACACCGCCTCCGGGCATACCACACCGCCTCCGGGCATACAACACCGCCTCCGGGCATATAACACCGCCTCCGGGCATACCACACCGCCTCCGGGCATACAACACCGCCTCCGGGCATACAACACCGCCTCCGGGCATACCACACCGTCTCACATCATCATCAGCAACATCATCAGCAACATCATCAGCAACATCACCAGCAACATCATCAGCAACATCATCAGCAACATCATCAGCAACATCATCAGCAACATCATCAGCAACATCATCATCAACATCATCATCAACATCATCATCAACATCATCATCAACATCATCATCAACATCAACATCATCATGAACATCATCATCAACATCATCATCAACATCATCATCAACATCATCATCAACATCATCATCAACATCATCATCAACATCATCATCAACATCATCATCAACATCATCATCAACATCATCAGCAACATAATCAGCAACATCATCATCAACATCATGAGCAACATCATCAACAACATCATCATCAGCAACATCATCATCAGCAACATCATCATCAGCAACATCATCATCATCATCATCATCATCATCATCTTCATCATCATCATCATCATCATCATCATCATCATCATCATCATCATCATCATCATCATCATCATCATCATCATCATCATCATCATCATCATCATCATCATCATCATCATCATCATCATCATCATCATCATCATCATCATCATCATCATCATCATCATCATCATCATCATCATTATCATCATCATCATGCCCGGAGGCGGTGTTGTACCGCCTCCGGGCATACCACACCGCCTCCGGGCATACAACACCGCCTCCGGGCATACTACACCGCCTCCGGGCATACCACACCGCCTCCGGGCATACAACACCGCCTCCGGGCAAACTACACCGCCTCCGGGCATACCACACCGCCTCCGGGCATACAACACCGCCTCCGGGCATACTACACCGCCTCCGGGCATACCACACCGCCTCCGGGCATACAACACCGCCTCCGGGCATACTACACCGCCTCCGGGCATACCACACCGCCTCCGGGCATACAACACCGCCTCCGGGCATACAACACCGCCTCCGGGCATACCACACCGCCTCCGGGCATACAACACCGCCTCCGGGCATACAACACCGCCTCCGGGCATACCACACCGTCTCACGTCATCATCAGCAACATCATCAGCAACATCATCATCATCATCATCATCATCATCATCATCATCATCATCATCATCATCATCATCATCATCATCATCATCATCATCATCATCATCATCATCATCATCATCATCATCATCATCATCATCATCATCATCATCATCATCATCATCATCATCATCATCATCATCATCATCATCATCATCATCATCATCATCATCATCATCATCATCATCATCATCATCATCATCATCATCATCATCATCATCATCATCATCATCATCATCAGCAACATCATCAGCAATATCACCAGCAACATCATCAGCAACATCATCAGCAACATCATCAGCAACATCATCAGCAACATCATCATCAACATCATCATCAACATCATCATCAACATCATCATCAACATCATCATCAACATCATCATCAACATCATCAGCAACATCATCAGCAACATCATCAGCAACATCATCAGCAACATCATCAACAACATCATCATCAGCAACATCATCATCAGCAACATCATCATCAGCAACATCATCATCATCATCATCATCATCATCATCATCATCATCATCATCATCATCATCATCATCATCATCATCATCATCATCATCATCATCATCATCATCATCATCATCATCATCATCATCATCATCATCATCATCATCATCATTATCATCATCATCATGCCCGGAGGCGGTGTTGTACCGCCTCCGGGCATACCACACCGCCTCCGGGCATACAACACCGCCTCCGGGCACACTACACCGCTTCCGGGCATACCACACCGCCTCCGGGCATACAACACCGCCTCCGGGCATACTACACCGCCTCCGGGCATACCACACCGCCTCCGGGCATACAACATTGCCTCCGGGCATACTGCACCGCCTCCGGGCATACCACACCGCCTCCGGGCATACAACACCGCCTCCGGGCATACTACACCGCCTCCGGGCATACCAGACCGCCTCAGGGCATACAACACCGCCTCCGGGCATACAACACCGCCTCCGGGCATACCACACCGCCTCCGGGCATACAACACCGCCTCCGGGCATACAACACCGCCTCCGGGCATACCACACCGCCTCCGGGCATACAACACCGCCTCCGGGCATACAACACCGCCTCCGGGCATACCACACCGTCTCACGTCATCATCAGCAACATCATCAGCAACATCATCAGCAACATCACCAGCAACATCATCAGCAACATCATCAGCAACATCATCAGCAACATCATCAGCAACATCATCAGCAACATCATCATCAACATCATCATCAACATCATCATCAACATCATCATCAACATCATCATCAACATCATCAGCAACATCATCAGCAACATCATCAGCAACATCATCAGCAACATCATCAACAACATCATCATCAGCAACATCATCATCAGCAACATCATCATCAGCAACATCATCATCATCATCATCATCATCATCATCATCATCATCATCATCATCATCATCATCATCATCATCATCATCATCATCATCATCATCATCATCATCATCATCATCATCATCATCATCATCATCATCATCATCATCATCATCATCATCATCATCATTATCATCATCATGCCCGGAGGCGGTGTTGTACCGCCTCCGGGCATACCACACCGCCTCCGGGCATACAACACCGCCTCTGGGCATACTACACCGCCTCCGGGCATACCACACCGCCTCCGGGCATACAACACCGCATCTGGGCATACTACACCGCCTCCGGGCATACCACACCGCCTCGGGGCATACAACACCGCCTCCGGGCATACTGCACCGCCTCCGGGCATACCACACCGCCTCCGGGCATACAACACCGCCTCCGGGCATACTACACCGCCTCCGGGCATACCAGACCGCCTCAGGGCATACAACACCGCCTCCGGGCATACAACACCGCCTCCGGGCATACCACACCGCCTCCGGGCATACAACACCGCCTCCGGGCATATAACACCGCCTCCGGGCATACCACACCGCCTCCGGGCATACAACACCGCCTCCGGGCATACAACACCGCCTCCGGGCATACCACACCGTCTCACATCATCATCAGCAACATCATCAGCAACATCATCAGCAACATCACCAGCAACATCATCAGCAACATCATCAGCAACATCATCAGCAACATCATCAGCAACATCATCAGCAACATCATCATCAACATCATCATCAACATCATCATCAACATCATCATCAACATCATCATCAACATCAACATCATCATGAACATCATCATCAACATCATCATCAACATCATCATCAACATCATCAACATCATCATCAACATCATCATCAACATCATCATCAACATCATCATCAACATCATCATCAACATCATCAGCAACATAATCAGCAACATCATCATCAACATCATGAGCAACATCATCAACAACATCATCATCAGCAACATCATCATCAGCAACATCATCATCAGCAACATCATCATCATCATCATCATCATCAGCAACATCATCATCATCATCATCATCATCATCATCATCATCATCATCATCATCATCATCATCATCATCATCATCATCATCATCATCATTATCATCATCATGCCCGGAGGCGGTGCTGTACCGCCTCCGGGCATACCACACCGCCTCCGGGCATACAACACCGCCTCCAGGCATACTACACCGCCTCCGGGCATACCACACCGCCTCCGGGCATACAACACCGCCTCCGGGCATACTGCACCGCCTCCGGGCATACCACACCGCCTCCGGGCATACAACACCGCCTCCGGGCATACTACACCGCCTCCGGGCATACCAGACCGCCTCAGGGCATACAACACCGCCTCCGGGCATACAACACCGCCTCCGGGCATACCACACCGCCTCCGGGCATACAACACCGCCTCCGGGCATACAACACCGCCTCCGGGCATACCACACCGCCTCCGGGCATACAACACCGCCTCCGGGCATACAACACCGGTTCCGGGCATACCACACCGTCTCACGTCATCATCAGCAACATCATCAGCAACATCATCAGCAATATCACCAGCAACATCATCAGCAACATCATCAGCAACATCATCAGCAACATCATCAGCAACATCATCAGCAACATCATCATCAACATCATCAACAACATCATCATCAACATCATCATCAACATCATCATCAACATCATCAGCAACATCATCAGCAACATCATCAGCAACATCATCAGCAACATCATCAACAACATCATCATCAGCAACATCATCATCAGCAACATCATCATCAGCAACATCATCATCATCATCATCATCATCATCATCATCATCATCATCATCATCATCATCATCATCATCATCATCATCATCATCATCATCATCATCATCATCATCATCATCATCATCATCATCATCATCATCATCATCATCATCATCATCATCATCATCATCATCATCATCATCATCATCATCATCATCATCATCATCATCATCATCATCATCATCATCATCATCATCATCATCATCATCATCATCATCATCATCATCATCATCATCATCATCATCATCATCATCATCATCATCATCATCATCATCATCATCTTCATCATCATCATCATCATCATCATCATTATCATCATCATGCCCGGAGGCGGTGTTGTACCGCCTCCGGGCATACCACACCGCCTCCGGGCATACAACACCGCCTCCGGGCACACTACACCGCTTCCGGGCATACCACACCGCCTCCGGGCATACAACACCGCCTCCGGGCATACTACACCGCCTCCGGGCATACCACACCGCCTCCGGGCATACAACAACGCCTCCGGGCATACTGCACCGCCTCCGGGCATACCACACCGCCTCCGGGCATACAACACCGCCTCCGGGCATACTACACCGCCTCCGGGCATACCAGACCGCCTCAGGGCATACAACACCGCCTCCGGGCATACAACACCGCCTCCGGGCATACCACACCGCCTCCGGGCATACAACACCGCCTCCGGGCATACAACACCGCCTCCGGGCATACCACACCGCCTCCGGGCATACAACACCGCCTCCGGGCATACAACACCGCCTCCGGGCATACCACACCGTCTCACGTCATCATCAGCAACATCATCAGCAACATCATCAGCAACATCACCAGCAACATCATCAGCAACATCATCAGCAACATCATCAGCAACATCATCAGCAACATCATCAGCAACATCATCATCAACATCATCATCAACATCATCATCAACATC
>JAXIVJ010010012.1:25000-30000 GCA_036785665.1 Chirona hameri
ATCATCAGCAACATCATCAGCAATATCACCAGCAACATCATCAGCAACATCATCAGCAACATCATCAGCAACATCATCAGCAACATCATCATCAACATCATCATCAACATCATCATCAACATCATCATCAACATCATCATCAACATCATCATCAACATCATCAGCAACATCATCAGCAACATCATCAGCAACATCATCAGCAACATCATCAACAACATCATCATCAGCAACATCATCATCAGCAACATCATCATCAGCAACATCATCATCATCATCATCATCATCATCATCATCATCATCATCATCATCATCATCATCATCATCATCATCATCATCATCATCATCATCATCATCATCATCATCATCATCATCATCATCATCATCATCATCATCATCATCATCATCATCATCATCATCATCATCATCATGCCCGGAGGCGGTGTTGTACCGCCTCCGGGCATACCACACCGCCTCCGGGCATACAACACCGCCTCCGGGCATACTACACCGCCTCCGGGCATACCACACCGCCTCCGGGCATACAACACCGCCTCCAGGCATACTACACCGCCTCCGGGCATACCACACCGCCTCCGGGCATACAACACCGCCTCCGGGCATACTGCACCGCCTCCGGGCATACCACACCGCCTCCGGGCATACAACACCGCCTCCGGGCATACTACACCGCCTCCGGGCATACCAGACCGCCTCAGGGCATACAACACCGCCTCCGGGCATACAACACCGCCTCCGGGCATACCACACCGCCTCCGGGCATACAACACCGCCTCCGGGCATACAACACCGCCTCCGGGCATACCACACCGCCTCCGGGCATACAACACCGCCTCCGGGCATACAACACCGGTTCCGGGCATACCACACCGTCTCACGTCATCATCAGCAACATCATCAGCAACATCATCAGCAATATCACCAGCAACATCATCAGCAACATCATCAGCAACATCATCAGCAACATCATCAGCAACATCATCAGCAACATCATCATCAACATCATCAACAACATCATCATCAACATCATCATCAACATCATCATCAACATCATCAGCAACATCATCAGCAACATCATCAGCAACATCATCAGCAACATCATCAACAACATCATCATCAGCAACATCATCATCAGCAACATCATCATCAGCAACATCATCATCATCATCATCATCATCATCATCATCATCATCATCATCATCATCATCATCATCATCATCATCATCATCATCATCATCATCATCATCATCATCATCATCATCATCATCATCATCATCATCATCATCATCATCATCATCATCATCATCATCATCATCATCATCATCATCATCATCATCATCATCATCATCATCATCATCATCATCATCATCATCATCATCATCATCATCATCATCATCATCATCATCATCATCATCATCATCATCATCATCATCATCATCATCATCATCATCATCATCATCATCATCATCATCATCATCATCATCATCATCATCATTATCATCATCATGCCCGGAGGCGGTGTTGTACCGCCTCCGGGCATACCACACCGCCTCCGGGCATACAACACCGCCTCCGGGCACACTACACCGCTTCCGGGCATACCACACCGCCTCCGGGCATACAACACCGCCTCCGGGCATACTACACCGCCTCCGGGCATACCACACCGCCTCCGGGCATACAACAACGCCTCCGGGCATACTGCACCGCCTCCGGGCATACCACACCGCCTCCGGGCATACAACACCGCCTCCGGGCATACTACACCGCCTCCGGGCATACCAGACCGCCTCAGGGCATACAACACCGCCTCCGGGCATACAACACCGCCTCCGGGCATACCACACCGCCTCCGGGCATACAACACCGCCTCCGGGCATACCACACCGCCTCCGGGCATACAACACCGCCTCCGGGCATATAACACCGCCTCCGGGCATACCACACCGCCTCCGGGCATACAACACCGCCTCCGGGCATACAACACCGCCTCCGGGCATACCACACCGTCTCACATCATCATCAGCAACATCATCAGCAACATCATCAGCAACATCACCAGCAACATCATCAGCAACATCATCAGCAACATCATCAGCAACATCATCAGCAACATCATCAGCAACATCATCATCAACATCATCATCAACATCATCATCAACATCATCATCAACATCATCATCAACATCAACATCAACATCATCATCAACATCATCATCAACATCATCATCAACATCATCATCAACATCATCATCAACATCATCATCAACATCATCATCAACATCATCAGCAACATAATCAGCAACATCATCATCAACATCATGAGCAACATCATCAACAACATCATCATCAGCAACATCATCATCAGCAACATCATCATCAGCAACATCATCATCATCATCATCATCATCATCATCTTCATCATCATCATCATCATCATCATCATCATCATCATCATCATCATCATCATCATCATCATCATCATCATCATCATCATCATCATCATCATCATCATCATCATCATCATCATCATCATCATCATCATCATCATCATCATCATCATCATCATCATCATCATCATCATCATCATCATCATCATTATCATCATCATCATGCCCGGAGGCGGTGTTGTACCGCCTCCGGGCATACCACACCGCCTCCGGGCATACAACACCGCCTCCGGGCATACTACACCGCCTCCGGGCATACCACACCGCCTCCGGGCATACAACACCGCCTCCGGGCAAACTACACCGCCTCCGGGCATACCACACCGCCTCCGGGCATACAACACCGCCTCCGGGCATACTACACCGCCTCCGGGCATACCACACCGCCTCCGGGCATACAACACCGCCTCCGGGCATACTACACCGCCTCCGGGCATACCACACCGCCTCCGGGCATACAACACCGCCTCCGGGCATACAACACCGCCTCCGGGCATACCACACCGCCTCCGGGCATACAACACCGCCTCCGGGCATACAACACCGCCTCCGGGCATACCACACCGTCTCACGTCATCATCAGCAACATCATCAGCAACATCATCATCATCATCATCATCATCATCATCATCATCATCATCATCATCATCATCATCATCATCATCATCATCATCATCATCATCATCATCATCATCATCATCATCATCATCATCATCATCATCATCATCATCATCATCATCATCATCATCATCATCATCATCATCATCATCATCATCATCATCATCATCATCATCATCATCATCATCATCATCATCATCATCATCATCATCATCATCATCATCATCATCATCATCATCATCAGCAACATCATCAGCAATATCACCAGCAACATCATCAGCAACATCATCAGCAACATCATCAGCAACATCATCAGCAACATCATCATCAACATCATCATCAACATCATCATCAACATCATCATCAACATCATCATCAACATCATCATCAACATCATCAGCAACATCATCAGCAACATCATCAGCAACATCATCAGCAACATCATCAACAACATCATCATCAGCAACATCATCATCAGCAACATCATCATCAGCAACATCATCATCATCATCATCATCATCATCATCATCATCATCATCATCATCATCATCATCATCATCATCATCATCATCATCATCATCATCATCATCATCATCATCATCATCATCATCATCATCATCATCATCATCATCATCATCATCATCATCATCATCATCATAATCATGCCCGGAGGCGGTGTTGTACCGCCTCCGGGCATACCACACCGCCTCCGGGCATACAACACCGCCTCCGGGCATACTACACCGCCTCCGGGCATACCACACCGCCTCCGGGCATACAACACCGCCTCCAGGCATACTACACCGCCTCCGGGCATACCACACCGCCTCCGGGCATACAACACCGCCTCCGGGCATACTGCACCGCCTCCGGGCATACCACACCGCCTCCGGGCATACAACACCGCCTCCGGGCATACTACACCGCCTCCGGGCATACCAGACCGCCTCAGGGCATACAACACCGCCTCCGGGCATACAACACCGCCTCCGGGCATACCACACCGCCTCCGGGCATACAACACCGCCTCCGGGCATACAACACCGCCTCCGGGCATACCACACCGCCTCCGGGCATACAACACCGCCTCCGGGCATACAACACCGGTTCCGGGCATACCACACCGTCTCACGTCATCATCAGCAACATCATCAGCAACATCATCAGCAATATCACCAGCAACATCATCAGCAACATCATCAGCAACATCATCAGCAACATCATCAGCAACATCATCAGCAACATCATCATCAACATCATCAACAACATCATCATCAACATCATCATCAACATCATCATCAACATCATCAGCAACATCATCAGCAACATCATCAGCAACATCATCAGCAACATCATCAACAACATCATCATCAGCAACATCATCATCAGCAACATCATCATCAGCAACATCATCATCATCATCATCATCATCATCATCATCATCATCATCATCATCATCATCATCATCATCATCATCATCATCATCATCATCATCATCATCATCATCATCATCATCATCATCATCATCATCATCATCATCATCATCATCATCATCATCATCATCATCATCATCATCATCATCATCATCATCATCATCATCATCATCATCATCATCATCATCATCATCATCATCATCATCATCATCATCATCATCATCATCATCATCATCATCATCATCATCATCATCATCATCATCATCATCATCATCATCATCATCATCATCATCATCATCATCATCATCATTATCATCATCATGCCCGGAGGCGGTGTTGTACCGCCTCCGGGCATACCACACCGCCTCCGGGCATACAACACCGCCTCCGGGCACACTACACCGCTTCCGGGCATACCACACCGCCTCCGGGCATACAACACCGCCTCCGGGCATACTACACCGCCTCCGGGCATACCACA
>JAXIVJ010010012.1:35000-42500 GCA_036785665.1 Chirona hameri
ATCATCATCATCATCATCATCATCATCATCATCATCATCATCATCATCATCATCATCATCATCATCATCATCATCATCATCATCATCATCATCATTATCATCATCATGCCCGGAGGCGGTGTTGTACCGCCTCCGGGCATACCACACCGCCTCCGGGCATACAACACCGCCTTCGGGCACACTACACCGCTTCCGGGCATAACACACCGCCTCCGGGCATACAACACCGCCTCCGGGCATACTACACCGCCTCCGGGCATACCACACCGCCTCCGGGCATACAACAACGCCTCCGGGCATACTGCACCGCCTCCGGGCATACCACACCGCCTCCGGGCATACAACACCGCCTCCGGGCATACTACACCGCCTCCGGGCATACCAGACCGCCTCAGGGCATACAACACCGCCTCCGGGCATACAACACCGCCTCCGGGCATACCACACCGCCTCCGGGCATACAACACCGCCTCCGGGCATACAACACCGCCTCCGGGCATACCACACCGCCTCCGGGCATACAACACCGCCTCCGGGCATACAACACCGCCTCCGGGCATACCACACCGTCTCACGTCATCATCAGCAACATCATCAGCAACATCATCAGCAACATCACCAGCAACATCATCAGCAACATCATCAGCAACATCATCAGCAACATCATCAGCAACATCATCAGCAACATCATCATCAACATCATCATCAACATCATCATCAACATCATCATCAACATCATCATCAACATCATCATCAACATCATCAGCAACATCATCAGCAACATCATCAGCAACATCATCAGCAACATCATCAACAACATCATCATCAGCAACATCATCATCAGCAACATCATCATCAGCAACATCATCATCATCATCATCATCATCATCATCATCATCATCATCATCATCATCATCATCATCATCATCGTCATCATCATCATCATCATCATCATCATCATCATCATCATCATCATCATCATCATCATCATCATCATCATCATCATCATCATCATCATTATCATCATCATGCCCGGAGGCGGTGTTGTACCGCCTCCGGGCATACCACACCGCCTCCGGGCATACAACACCGCCTCCGGGCATACTACACCGCCTCCGGGCATACCACACCGCCTCCGGGCATACAACACCGCCTCTGGGCATACTACACCGCCTCCGGGCATACCACACCGCCTCGGGGCATACAACACCGCCTCCGGGCATACTGCACCGCCTCCGGGCATACCACACCGCCTCCGGGCATACAACACCGCCTCCGGGCATACTACACCGCCTCCGGGCATACCAGACCGCCTCAGGGCATACAACACCGCCTCCGGGCATACAACACCGCCTCCGGGCATACCACACCGCCTCCGGGCATACAACACCGCCTCCGGGCATATAACACCGCCTCCGGGCATACCACACCGCCTCCGGGCATACAACACCGCCTCCGGGCATACAACACCGCCTCCGGGCATACCACACCGTCTCACATCATCATCAGCAACATCATCAGCAACATCATCAGCAACATCACCAGCAACATCATCAGCAACATCATCAGCAACATCATCAGCAACATCATCAGCAACATCATCAGCAACATCATCATCAACATCATCATCAACATCATCATCAACATCATCATCAACATCATCATCAACATCAACATCATCATGAACATCATCATCAACATCATCATCAACATCATCATCAACATCATCATCAACATCATCATCAACATCATCATCAACATCATCATCAACATCATCATCAACATCATCATCAACATCATCAGCAACATAATCAGCAACATCATCATCAACATCATGAGCAACATCATCAACAACATCATCATCAGCAACATCATCATCAGCAACATCATCATCAGCAACATCATCATCATCATCATCATCATCATCATCTTCATCATCATCATCATCATCATCATCATCATCATCATCATCATCATCATCATCATCATCATCATCATCATCATCATCATCATCATCATCATCATCATCATCATCATCATCATCATCATCATCATCATCATCATCATCATCATCATCATCATCATCATTATCATCATCATCATGCCCGGAGGCGGTGTTGTACCGCCTCCGGGCATACCACACCGCCTCCGGGCATACAACACCGCCTCCGGGCATACTACACCGCCTCCGGGCATACCACACCGCCTCCGGGCATACAACACCGCCTCCGGGCAAACTACACCGCCTCCGGGCATACCACACCGCCTCCGGGCATACAACACCGCCTCCGGGCATACTACACCGCCTCCGGGCATACCACACCGCCTCCGGGCATACAACATCGCCTCCGGGCATACTACACCGCCTCCGGGCATACCACACCGCCTCCGGGCATACAACACCGCCTCCGGGCATACAACACCGCCTCCGGGCATACCACACCGCCTCCGGGCATACAACACCGCCTCCGGGCATACAACACCGCCTCCGGGCATACCACACCGTCTCACGTCATCATCAGCAACATCATCAGCAACATCATCATCATCATCATCATCATCATCATCATCATCATCATCATCATCATCATCATCATCATCATCATCATCATCATCATCATCATCATCATCATCATCATCATCATCATCATCATCATCATCATCATCATCATCATCATCATCATCATCATCATCATCATCATCATCATCATCATCATCATCATCATTATCATCATCATGCCCGGAGGCGGTGTTGTACCGCCTCCGGGCATACCACACCGCCTCCGGGCATACAACACCGCCTCCGGGCATACTACACCGCCTCCGGGCATACCACACCGCCTCCGGGCATACAACACCGCCTCCGGGCATACTACACCGCCTCCGGGCATACCACACCGCCTCCGGGCATACAACACCGCCTCCGGGCATACAACACCGCATCCGGGCATACCACACCGCCTCCGGGCATACAACACCGCCTCCGGGCATACAACACCGCAAACGGGCATACCACACCGTCTCACGTCATCATCAGCAACATCATCAGCAACATCATCAGCAACATCATCAGCAACATCACCAGCAACATCATCAGCAACATCATCAGCAACATCATCAGCAACATCATCATCAACATCATCATCAACATCATCATTAACATCATCATCAACATCATCATCAACATCATCATCAACATCATCATCAACATCATCATCAACATCATCATCAACATCATCATCAACATCATCAGCAACATCATCAGCAACATCATCAGCAATATTATCAGCAACATCATCAACAACATCATCATCAGCAACATCATCATCAGCAACATCATCATCAGCAACATCATCATCATCATCATCATCATCATCATCATCATCATCATCATCATCATCATCATCATCATCATCATCATCATCATCATCATCATCATCATCATCATCATCATCATCATCATCATCATCATCATCATCATCATCATCATCATCATCATCATCATCATCATCATCATCATCATCATCATCATCATCATCATCATCATCATCATCATCATCATCATCATCATCATCATCATCATCATCATCATCATCATCATCATCATCATCATCATCATCATCATCATCATCATCATCATCATCATCATCATCATCATCATCATCATCATCATCATCATCATCATCATCATCATCATCATCATCATCATCATCATCATCATCATCATCATCATCATCATCATCATCATCATTATCATCATCATGCCCGGAGGCGGTGTTGTACCGCCTCCGGGCATACCACACCGCCTCCGGGCATACAACACCGCCTCCGGGCACACTACACCGCTTCCGGGCATACCACACCGCCTCCGGGCATACAACACCGCCTCCGGGCATACTACACCGCCTCCGGGCATACCACACCGCCTCCGGGCATACAACAACGCCTCCGGGCATACTGCACCGCCTCCGGGCATACCACACCGCCTCCGGGCATACAACACCGCCTCCGGGCATACTACACCGCCTCCGGGCATACCAGACCGCGTCAGGGCATACAACACCGCCTCCGGGCATACAACACCGCCTCCGGGCATACCACACCGCCTCCGGGCATACAACACCGCCTCCGGGCATACAACACCGCCTCCGGGCATACCACACCGCCTCCGGGCATACAACACCGCCTCCGGGCATACAACACCGCCTCCGGGCATACCACACCGTCTCACGTCATCATCAGCAACATCATCAGCAACATCATCAGCAACATCACCAGCAACATCATCAGCAACATCATCAGCAACATCATCAGCAACATCATCAGCAACATCATCAGCAACATCATCATCAACATCATCATCAACATCATCATCAACATCATCATCAACATCATCATCAACATCATCAGCAACATCATCAGCAACATCATCAGCAACATCATCAGCAACATCATCAACAACATCATCATCAGCAACATCATCATCAGCAACATCATCATCAGCAACATCATCATCATCATCATCATCATCATCATCATCATCATCATCATCATCATCATCATCATCATCATCATCATCATCATCATCATCATCATCATCATCATCATCATCATCATCATCATCATCATCATCATCATCATCATCATCATTATCATCATCATGCCCGGAGGCGGTGTTGTACCGCCTCCGGGCATACCACACCGCCTCCGGGCATACAACACCGCCTCTGGGCATACTACACCGCCTCCGGGCATACCACACCGCCTCCGGGCATACAACACCGCATCTGGGCATACTACACCGCCTCCGGGCATACCACACCGCCTCGGGGCATACAACACCGCCTCCGGGCATACTGCACCGCCTCCGGGCATACCACACCGCCTCCGGGCATACAACACCGCCTCCGGGCATACTACACCGCCTCCGGGCATACCAGACCGCCTCAGGGCATACAACACCGCCTCCGGGCATACAACACCGCCTCCGGGCATACCACACCGCCTCCGGGCATACAACACCGCCTCCGGGCATATAACACCGCCTCCGGGCATACCACACCGCCTCCGGGCATACAACACCGCCTCCGGGCATACAACACCGCCTCCGGGCATACCACACCGTCTCACATCATCATCAGCAACATCATCAGCAACATCATCAGCAACATCACCAGCAACATCATCAGCAACATCATCAGCAACATCATCAGCAACATCATCAGCAACATCATCAGCAACATCATCATCAACATCATCATCAACATCATCATCAACATCATCATCAACATCATCATCAACATCAACATCATCATGAACATCATCATCAACATCATCATCAACATCATCATCAACATCATCAACATCATCATCAACATCATCATCAACATCATCATCAACATCATCATCAACATCATCATCAACATCATCAGCAACATAATCAGCAACATCATCATCAACATCATGAGCAACATCATCAACAACATCATCATCAGCAACATCATCATCAGCAACATCATCATCAGCAACATCATCATCATCATCATCATCATCATCATCTTCATCATCATCATCATCATCATCATCATCATCATCATCATCATCATCATCATCATCATCATCATCATCATCATCATCATCATCATCATCATCATCATCATCATCATCATCATCATCATCATCATCATCATCATCATCATCATCATCATCATCATCATCATCATCATCATCATCATCATCATCATCATTATCATCATCATCATGCCCGGAGGCGGTGTTGTACCGCCTCCGGGCATACCACACCGCCTCCGGGCAAACTACACCGCCTCCGGGCATACCACACCGCCTCCGGGCATACAACACCGCCTCCGGGCATACTACACCGCCTCCGGGCATACCACACCGCCTCCGGGCATACAACACCGCCTCCGGGCAAACTACACCGCCTCCGGGCATACCACACCGCCTCCGGGCATACAACACCGCCTCCGGGCATACTACACCGCCTCCGGGCATACCACACCGCCTCCGGGCATACAACACCGCCTCCGGGCATACTACACCGCCTCCGGGCATACCACACCGCCTCCGGGCATACAACACCGCCTCCGGGCATACAACACCGCCTCCGGGCATACCACACCGCCTCCGGGCATACAACACCGCCTCCGGGCATACAACACCGCCTCCGGGCATACCACACCGTCTCACGTCATCATCAGCAACATCATCAGCAACATCATCATCATCATCATCATCATCATCATCATCATCATCATCATCATCATCATCATCATCATCATCATCATCATCATCATCATCATCATCATCATCATCATCATCATCATCATCATCATCATCATCATCATCATCATCATCATCATCATCATCATCATCATCATCATCATCATCATCATCATCATCATCATTATCATCATCATGCCTGGAGGCGGTGTTGTACCGCCTCCGGGCATACCACACCGCCTCCGGGCATACAACACCGCCTCCGGGCATACTACACCGCCTCCGGGCATACCACACCGCCTCCGGGCATACAACACCGCCTCCGGGCATACTACACCGCCTCCGGGCATACCACACCGCCTCCGGGCATACAACACCGCCTCCGGGCATACAACACCGGTTCCGGGCATACCACACCGTCTCACGTCATCATCAGCAACATCATCAGCAACATCATCAGCAATATCACCAGCAACATCATCAGCAACATCATCAGCAACATCATCAGCAACATCATCAGCAACATCATCAGCAACATCATCATCAACATCATCATCAACATCATCATCAACATCATCATCAACATCATCATCAACATCATCAGCAACATCATCAGCAACATCATCAGCAACATCATCAGCAACATCATCAACAACATCATCATCAGCAACATCATCATCAGCAACATCATCATCAGCAACATCATCATCATCATCATCATCATCATCATCATCATCATCATCATCATCATCATCATCATCATCATCATCATCATCATCATCATCATCATCATCATCATCATCATCATCATCATCATCATCATCATCATCATCATCATCATCATCATCATCATCATCATCATCATCATCATCATCATCATCATCATGCCCGGAGGCGGTGTTGTACCGCCTCCGGGCATACCACACCGCCTCCGGGCATACAACACCGCCTCCGGGCATACTACACCGCCTCCGGGCATACCACACCGCCTCCGGGCATACAACACCGCCTCTAGGCATACTACACCGCCTCCGGGCATACCACACCGCCTCCGGGCATACAACACCGCCTCCGGGCATACTGCACCGCCTCCGGGCATACCACACCGCCTCCGGGCATACAACACCGCCTCCGGGCATACTACACCGCCTCCGGGCATACCAGACCGCCTCAGGGCATACAACACCGCCTCCGGGCATACAACACCGCCTCCGGGCATACCACACCGCCTCCGGGCATACAACACCGCCTCCGGGC
>JAXIVJ010010012.1:47500-48899 GCA_036785665.1 Chirona hameri
ACTACACCGCCTCCGGGCATACCACACCGCCTCCGGGCATACAACACCGCCTCCGGGCATACTACACCGCCTCCGGGCATACCACACCGCCTCCGGGCATACAACGACGCCTCCGGGCATACTGCACCGCCTCCGGGCATACCACACCGCCTCCGGGCATACAACACCGCCTCCGGGCATACTACACCGCCTCCGGGCATACCAGACCGCCTCAGGGCATACAACACCGCCTCCGGGCATACAACACCGCCTCCGGGCATACCACACCGCCTCCGGGCATACAACACCGCCTCCGGGCATACAACACCGCCTCCGGGCATACCACACCGCCTCCGGGCATACAACACCGCCTCCGGGCATACAACACCGCCTCCGGGCATACCACACCGTCTCACGTCATCATCAGCAACATCATCAGCAACATCATCAGCAACATCACCAGCAACATCATCAGCAACATCATCAGCAACATCATCAGCAACATCATCAGCAACATCATCAGCAACATCATCATCAACATCATCATCAACATCATCATCAACATCATCATCAACATCATCATCAACATCATCAGCAACATCATCAGCAACATCATCAGCAACATCATCAGCAACATCATCAACAACATCATCATCAGCAACATCATCATCAGCAACATCATCATCATCATCATCATCATCATCATCATCATCATCATCATCATCATCATCATCATCATCATCATCATCATCATCATCATCATCATCATCATCATCATCATCATCATCATCATCATCATCATCATCATCATCATCATCATCATCATCATCATCATCATTATCATCATCATGCCCGGAGGCGGTGTTGTACCGCCTCCGGGCATACCACACCGCCTCCGGGCATACAACACCGCCTCCGGGCATACTACACCGCCTCCGGGCATACCACACCGCCTCCGGGCATACAACACCGCCTCTGGGCATACTACACCGCCTCCGGGCATACCACACCGCCTCCGGGCATACAACACCGCCTCCGGGCATACTGCACCGCCTCCGGGCATACCACACCGCCTCCGGGCATACAACACCGCCTCCGGGCATACTACACCGCCTCCGGGCATACCAGACCGCCTCAGGGCATACAACACCGCCTCCGGGCATACAACACCGCCTCCGGGCATACCACACCGCCTCCGGGCATACAACACCGCCTCCGGGCATATAACACCGCCTCCGGGCATACCACACCGCCTCCGGGCATACAACACCGCCTCCGGGCATACAACACCGCCTCCGGGCATACCACACCGTCTCACATCATCATCAGCAACATCATCAGCAACATCATCAGCAACATCACCAGCAACATCATCAGCAACATCATCAGCAACATCATCAGCAACATCATCAGCAACATC
>JAXIVJ010010013.1:0-10000 GCA_036785665.1 Chirona hameri
ACACACACACACACACACACACACACACACACACACACACACACACACACACACACACACACACACACACACACACACACACACACACACACACACACACACACACACACACACACACACACACACACACACACACACACACACACACACACACACACACACACACACACACACACACACACACACACACACACACACACACACACACACACACACACACACACACACACACACACACACACACACACACACACACACACACACACACACACACACACACACACACACACACACACACACACACACACACACACACACACACACACACACACACACACACACCACACACACACACACACACACACACACACACACACACACACACACACACACCACACCACACACACACACACACACACACACACACACACACACACACACACACACACACACACACACACACACACACACACACACACACACACACACACACACACACACACACACACACACACACACACACACACACACACACACACACACACACACACACACACACACACACACACACACACACACACACACACACACACACACACACACACACACACACACACACACACACACACACACACACACACACACACACACACACACACACACACACACACACACACACACACACACACACACACACACACACACACACACACACACACCACACACACACACACACACACACACACACACACACACACACACACACACACACACACACACACACACACACACACACACACACACACACACACACACACACACACACACACACACACACACACACACACACACACACACACACACACACACACACACACACACACACACACACACACACACACACACACACACACACACACACACACACACACACACACACACACACACACACACACACACACACACACACACACACACACACACACACACACACCACACCACACACACACACACACACACACACACACACACACACACACACACACACACACACACACACACACACACACACACACACACACACACACACACACACACACACACACACACACACACACACACACACACACACACACACACACACACACACACACACACACACACACACACACACACACACACACACACACACACACACACACACACACACACCACACACACACACACACACACACACACACACACACACACACACACACACACACACCACACACACACACACACACACACACACACACACACACACACACACACACACACACACACACACACACACACACACACACACACACACACACACACACACACACACACACACACACACACACACACACACACACACACACACACACACACACACACACACACACACACACACACACACACACACACACACACACACACACACACACACACACACACACACACACACACACACACACACACACACACACACCACACACACACACACACACACACACACACCACACACACACACACACACACACACACACACACACACACACACACACACACACACACACACACACCACACACACACACACACACACACACACACACACACACACACACACACACACACACACACACACACACACACACACACACACACACACACACACACACACACACACACACACACACACACACACACACACACACACACACACACACACACACACACACACACACACACACACACACACACACACACACACACACACACACACACACACACACACCACACACCACACACCCACACACACACACACACACACACACACACACACACACACCACACACACACACACACACACACACACACACCACACACACACACACACACACACACACACACACACACACACACACACACACACACACACACACACACACACACACACACACACACACACACACACACACACACACACACACACACACACACACACACACACACACACACACACACACACACACACACACACACACACACACACAGCACACACACACACACACACACACACACACACACACACACACACACACACACACACACACACACACACACACACACACACACACACACACACACACACACACACACACACACACACACACACACACACACACACACACACACACACACACACACACACACACACACACACACCACACACACACACACACACACACACACACACACACACACACACACACACACACACACACACACACACACACACACACACACACACACACACACACACACACACACACACACACACACACACACACACACACACACACACACACACACACACACACACACACACACACACACACACACAACACACACACACACACACACACACACACACACACACACACACACACACACACACACACACACACACACACACACACACACACACACACACACACACACACACACACACACACACACACACACACACACACACACACACACACACACACACACACACACACACACACACACACACACACACACACACACACACACACACACACACACACACACACACACACACACACAACACACATACATACATACATACATACATACATACATACATACACATACATACACATACATACATACATACATACATACATACATACATACATACATACATACATACATACATACATACATACATACATACATACATACATACATACATACATACATACATACATACATACATACATACATACATACATACATACATACATACATACATACATACATACATACATACATACATACATACATACATACATACATACATACATACATACATACATACATACATACATACATACATACATACATACATACATACATACATACATACATACATACATACATACATACATACATACATACATACATACATACATACATACATACATACATACATACATACATACATACATACATACATACATACATACATACATACATACATACATACATACATACATACATACATACATACATACATACATACATACATACATACATACATACATACATACATACATACATACATACATACATACATACATACATACATACATACATACATACATACATACATACATACATACATACATACATACATACATACATACATACATACATACATACATACATACATACATACATACATACATACATACATACATACATACATACATACATACATACATACATACATACATACATACATACATACATACATACATACATACATACATACATACATACATACATACATACATACATACATAACATACATACATACATACATACATACATACATACATACATACATACATACATACATACATACATACATACATACATACATACATACATACATACATACATACATACATACATACATACATACATACATACATACATACATACATACATACATACATACATACATACATACATACATACATACATACATACATACATACATACATACATACATACATACATACATACATACATACATACATACATACATACATACATACATACATACATACATACATACATACATACATACATACATACATACATACATACATACATACATACATACATACATACATACATACATACATACATACATACATACATACATACATACATACATACATACATACATACATACATACATACATACATACATACATACATACATACATACATACATACATACATACATACATACATACATACATACATAGATAGATAGATAGATAGATAGATAGATAGATAGATAGATAGATAGATAGATAGATAGATAGATAGATAGATAGATAGATAGATAGATAGATAGATAGATAGATAGATAGATAGATAGATAGATAGATAGATAGATAGATAGATAGATAGATAGATAGATAGATAGATAGATAGATAGATAGATAGATAGATAGATAGATAGATAGATAGATAGATAGATAGATAGATAGATAGATAGATAGATAGATAGATAGATAGATAGATAGATAGATAGATAGATAGATAGATAGATAGATAGATAGATAGATAGATAGATAGATAGATAGATAGATAGATAGATAGATAGATAGATAGATAGATAGATAGATAGATAGATAGATAGATAGATAGATAGATAGATAGATAGATAGATAGATAGATAGATAGATAGATAGATAGATAGATAGATAGATAGATAGATAGATAGATAGATAGATAGATAGATAGATAGATAGATAGATAGATAGATAGATAGATAGATAGATAGATAGATAGATAGATAGATAGATAGATAGATAGATAGATAGATAGATAGATAGATAGATAGATAGATAGATAGATAGATAGATAGATAGATAGATAGATAGATAGATAGATAGATAGATAGATAGATAGATAGATAGATAGATAGATAGATAGATAGATAGATAGATAGATAGATAGATAGATAGATAGATAGATAGATAGATAGATAGATAGATAGATAGATAGATAGATAGATAGATAGATAGATAGATAGATAGATAGATAGATAGATAGATAGATAGATAGATAGATAGATAGATAGATAGATAGATAGATAGATAGATAGATAGATAGATAGATAGATAGATAGATAGATAGATAGATAGATAGATAGATAGATAGATAGATAGATAGATAGATAGCTATCTGTCTGTCTGTCTGTCTGTCTGTCTGTCTGTCTGTCTGTCTGTCTGTCTGTCTGTCTGTCTGTCTGTCTGTCTGTCTGTCTGTCTGTCTGTCTGTCTGTCTGTCTGTCTGTCTGTCTGTCTGTCTGTCTGTCTGTCTGTCTGTCTGTCTGTCTGTCTGTCTGTCTGTCTGTCTGTCTGTCTGTCTGTCTGTCTGTCTGTCTGTCTGTCTGTCTGTCTGTCTGTCTGTCTGTCTGTCTGTCTGTCTGTCTGTCTGTCTGTCTGTCTGTCTGTCTGTCTGTCTGTCTGTCTGTCTGTCTGTCTGTCTGTCTGTCTGTCTGTCTGTCTGTCTGTCTGTCTGTCTGTCTGTCTGTCTGTCTGTCTGTCTGTCTGTCTGTCTGTCTGTCTGTCTGTCTGTCTGTCTGTCTGTCTGTCTGTCTGTCTGTCTGTCTGTCTGTCTGTCTGTCTGTCTGTCTGTCTGTCTGTCTGTCTGTCTGTCTGTCTGTCTGTCTGTCTGTCTGTCTGTCTGTCTGTCTGTCTGTCTGTCTGTCTGTCTGTCTGTCTGTCTGTCTGTCTGTCTGTCTGTCTGTCTGTCTGTCTGTCTGTCTGTCTGTCTGTCTGTCTGTCTGTCTGTCTGTCTGTCTGTCTGTCTGTCTGTCTGTCTGTCTGTCTGTCTGTCTGTCTGTCTGTCTGTCTGTCTGTCTGTCTGTCTGTCTGTCTGTCTGTCTGTCTGTCTGTCTGTCTGTCTGTCTGTCTGTCTGTCTGTCTGTCTGTCTGTCTGTCTGTCTGTCTGTCTGTCTGTCTGTCTGTCTGTCTGTCTGTCTGTCTGTCTGTCTGTCTGTCTGTCTGTCTGTCTGTCTGTCTGTCTGTCTGTCTGTCTGTCTGTCTGTCTGTCTGTCTGTCTGTCTGTCTGTCTGTCTGTCTGTCTGTCTGTCTGTCTGTCTGTCTGTCTGTCTGTCTGTCTGTCTGTCTGTCTGTCTGTCTGTCTGTCTGTCTGTCTGTCTGTCTGTCTGTCTGTCTGTCTGTCTGTCTGTCTGTCTGTCTGTCTGTCTGTCTGTCTGTCTGTCTGTCTGTCTGTCTGTCTGTCTGTCTGTCTGTCTGTCTGTCTGTCTGTCTGTCTGTCTGTCTGTCTGTCTGTCTGTCTGTCTGTCTGTCTGTCTGTCTGTCTGTCTGTCTGTCCTGTCTGTCTGTCTGTCTGTCTGTCTGTCTGTCTGTCTGTCTGTCTGTCTGTCTGTCTGTCTGTCTGTCTGTCTGTCTGTCTGTCTGTCTGTCTGTCTGTCTGTCTGTCTGTCTGTCTGTCTGTCTGTCTGTCTGTCTGTCTGTCTGTCTGTCTGTCTGTCTGTCTGTCTGTCTGTCTGTCTGTCTGTCTGTCTGTCTGTCTGTCTGTCTGTCTGTCTGTCTGTCTGTCTGTCTGTCTGTCTGTCTGTCTGTCTGTCTGTCTGTCTGTCTGTCTGTCTGTCTGTCTGTCTGTCTGTCTGTCTGTCTGTCTGTCTGTCTGTCTGTCTGTCTGTCTGTCTGTCTGTCTGTCTGTCTGTCTGTCTGTCTGTCTGTCTGTCTGTCTGTCTGTCTGTCTGTCTGTCTGTCTGTCTGTCTGTCTGTCTGTCTGTCTGTCTGTCTGTCTGTCTGTCTGTCTGTCTGTCTGTCTGTCTGTCTGTCTGTTCTGTCTGTCTGTCTGTCTGTCTGTCTGTCTGTCTGTCTGTCTGTCTGTCTGTCTGTCTGTCTGTCTGTCTGTCTGTCTGTCTGTCTGTCTGTCTGTCTGTCTGTCTGTCTGTCTGTCTGTCTGTCTGTCTGTCTGTCTGTCTGTCTGTCTGTCTGTCTGTCTGTCTCTGTCTGTCTGTCTGTCTGTCTGTCTGTCTGTCTGTCTGTCTGTCTGTCTGTCTGTCTGTCTGTCTGTCTGTCTGTCTGTCTGTCTGTCTGTCTGTCTGTCTGTCTGTCTGTCTGTCTGTCTGTCTGTCTGTCTGTCTGTCTGTCTGTCTGTCTGTCTGTCTGTCTGTCTGTCTGTCTGTCTGTCTGTCTGTCTGTCTGTCTGTCTGTCTGTCTGTCTGTCTGTCTGTCTGTCTGTCTGTCTGTCTGTCTGTCTGTCTGTCTGTCTGTCTGTCTGTCTGTCTGTCTGTCTGTCTGTCTGTCTGTCTGTCTGTCTGTCTGTCTGTCTGTCTGTCTGTCTGTCTGTCTGTCTGTCTGTCTGTCTGTCTGTCTGTCTGTCTGTCTGTCTGTCTGTCTGTCTGTCTGTCTGTCTGTCTGTCTGTCTGTCTGTCTGTCTGTCTGTCTGTCTGTCTGTCTGTCTGTCTGTCTGTCTGTCTGTCTGTCTGTCTGTCTGTCTGTCTGTCTGTCTGTCTGTCTGTCTGTCTGTCTGTCTGTCTGTCTGTCTGTCTGTATGTATGTATGTATGTATGTATGTATGTATGTATGTATGTATGTATGTATGTATGTATGTATGTATGTATGTATGTATGTATGTATGTATGTATGTATGTATGTATGTATGTATGTATGTATGTATGTATGTATGTATGTATGTATGTATGTATGTATGTATGTATGTATGTATGTATGTATGTATGTATGTATGTATGTATGTATGTATGTATGTATGTATGTATGTATGTATGTATGTATGTATGTATGTATGTATGTATGTATGTATGTATGTATGTATGTATGTATGTATGTATGTATGTATGTATGTATGTATGTATGTATGTATGTATGTATGTATGTATGTATGTATGTATGTATGTATGTATGTATGTTTATGTATGTATGTATGTATGTATGTATGTATGTATGTATGTATGTATGTATGTATGTATGTATGTATGTATGTATGTATGTATGTATGTATGTATGTATGTATGTATGTATGTATGTATGTATGTATGTATGTATGTATGTATGTATGTATGTATGTATGTATGTATGTATGTATGTATGTATGTATGTATGTATGTATGTATGTATGTATGTATGTATGTATGTATGTATGTATGTATGTATGTATGTATGTATGTATGTATGTATGTATGTATGTATGTATGTATGTATGTATGTATGTATGTATGTATGTATGTATGTATGTATGTATGTATGTATGTATGTATGTATGTATGTATGTATGTATGTATGTATGTATGTATGTATGTATGTATGTATGTATGTATGTATGTATGTATGTATGTATGTATGTATGTATGTATGTATGTATGTATGTATGTATGTATGTATGTATGTATGTATGTATGCATGCATGCATGCATGCATGCATGCATGCATGCATGCATGCATGCATGCATGCATGCATGGATGTATGTATGTATGTATGTATGTATGTATGTATGTATGTATGTATGTATGTATGTATGTATGTATGTATGTATGTATGTATGTATGTATGTATGTATGTATGTATGTATGTATGTATGTATGTATGTATGTATGTATGTATGTATGTATGTATGTATGTATGTATGTATGTATGTATGTATGTATGTATGTATGTATGTATGTATGTATGTATGTATGTATGTATGTATGTATGTATGTATGTATGTATGTATGTATGTATGTATGTATGTATGTATGTATGTATGTATGTATGTATGTATGTATGTATGTATGTATGTATGTATGTATGTATGTATGTATGTATGTATGTATGTATGTATGTATGTATGTATGTATGTATGTATGTATGTATGTATGTATGTATGTATGTATGTATGTATGTATGTATGTATGTATGTATGTATGTATGTATGTATGTATGTATGTATGTATGTATGTATGTATGTATGTATGTATGTATGTATGTATGTATGTATGTATGTATGTATGTATGTATGTATGTATGTATGTATGTATGTATGTATGTATGTATGTATGTATGTATGTATGTATGTATGTATGTATGTATGTATGTATGTATGTATGTATGTATGTATGTATGTATGTATGTATGTATGTATGTATGTATGTATGTATGTATGTATGTATGTATGTATGTATGTATGTATGTATGTATGTATGTATGTATGTATGTATGTATGTATGTATGTATGTATGTATGTATGTATGTATGTATGTATGTATGTATGTATGTATGTATGTATGTATGTATGTATGTATGTATGTATGTATGTATGTATGTATGTATGTATGTATGTATGTATGTATGTATGTATGTATGTATGTATGTATGTATGTATGTATGTATATATATATATATATATCTATGTATGTATGTATGTATGTATGTATGTATGTATGTATGTATGTATGTATGTATGTATGTATGTATGTATGTATGTATGTATGTATGTATGTATGTATGTATGTATGTATGTATGTATGTATGTATGTATGTATGTATGTATGTATGTATGTATGTATGTATGTATGTATGTATGTATGTATGTATGTATGTATGTATGTATGTATGTATGTATGTATGTATGTATGTATGTATGTATGTATGTATGTATGTATGTATGTATGTATGTATGTATGTATGTATGTATGTATGTATGTATGTATGTATGTATGTATGTATGTATGTATGTATGTATGTATGTATGTATGTATGTATGTATGTATGTATGTATGTATGTATGTATGTATGTATGTATGTATGTATGTATGTATGTATGTATGTATGTATGTATGTATGTATGTATGTATGTATGTATGTATGTATGTATGTATGTATGTATGTATGCTATGTATGTATGTATGTATGTATGTATGTATGTATGTATGTATGTATGTATGTATGTATGTATGTATGTATGTATGTATGTATGTATGTATGTATGTATGTATGTATGTATGTATGTATGTATGTATGTATGTATGTATGTATGTATGTATGTATGTATGTATGTATGTATGTATGTATGTATGTATGTATGTATGTATGTATGTATGTATGTATGTATGTATGTATGTATGTATGTATGTATGTATGTATGTATGTATGTATGTATGTATGTATGTATGTATGTATGTATGTATGTATGTATGTATGTATGTATGTATGTATGTATGTATGTATGTATGTATGTATGTATGTATGTATGTATGTATGTATGTATGTATGTATGTATGTATGTATGTATGTATGTATGTATGTATGTATGTATGTATGTATGTATGTATGTATGTATGTATGTATGTATGTATGTATGTATGTATGTATGTATGTATG
>JAXIVJ010010013.1:12500-48894 GCA_036785665.1 Chirona hameri
GTAAAATTGGCGGCTGAGGGGTCCCTAACCACACACCAAATCTGCACACAATCGGCTCAGCCGTTGCAGAGTTTTTGCGAGAAAACACTTTTCAACACCCCTCACGCGGCACGCGCCACGCGTAGTGGTAGTCACCCACATGAGTCGGTACCGGTCTCAAACAGGGTAGGTTGGATGGGGCTGCTCAGCAAAGAAGTCAGCTTGTCAATCGGACGTGTGGTTGCAGATATATGAGCTTTTCAAAACCGTCGCCACGTGTCGGGCCGGGACGGGCCGGGGCGGGCCGCTCATATTCAGATTTTTTCCCATATACCACTTTAAGACGAGCGAATGTAGGACAAACTTTTTGTTGTTGAAAAATGCCCTCGTGACCTTTGGTGACCTCTGGAACCTTAACCCGCGCTCCGCTGGGGTCTCCAGCCGAGCGCGCCCCGTTGGGGGGGGGGGGGTAAATTGTTACCCCTCGCATATTTTGTACCAATAACCGCAGCGGGACGCGCAAGGCAGCGATCGAAAGCTCTCAAGGAGACGAATATATAACATACCCAAAATTCTTAAAATAAGGTCACATGTTTTTCCACCAAAAATAGCATGACATGACGTCATTAAACATAACGCCTGTGGCATAGAACATGAACTGCAATGCAAGCGAAATACCTCTGGCTTAACCCGCGCCCTGGCGGCCCTCTGATACAACTTCGCCCTAATGGGGGGTGGGAGGATGCTTTCGTTGGGTCAAAATGACATCCCACTAACTCGAAAACTAAAAGGGCTAGAAAGACGCAGAACAGCGTTCGAAAGCTCTTGAGAAGGACATGCCAGGTTAATTCGTGCATTTTTAGCTCAGATCAATATTCAGGTCACCAGAGGTCATCAAAGGTCAAATTTTGCAAGTATAGAATCTTGCTCCACAAATCTCCAAATATGTCGAGAACTATGGTAGCTAGGAACAAGCAAACAGAACAAAAACAAATCGAAAGGTCATGCAACATTCAATCGCTATAATGTCCTCATTTTTTTTGCTCAGGTCAATAGTTAACCCGCGCCCCGCTGGGGGGGGGGGGGGGAGTTACACCCCTCCGGGATTTTCTCAATAACTTGAAAACTATTAGCAATAGCAATGTCACACTTTCAGTACCTTATGCTGCATCCATTATACGTCTTTTCACCAAATTTCACTGACATTGAGGTAGCACTTTGGAAGATAATGACGTTTTAAAAGACACGAGTTCCAGGCATAGCAAGTCTTACCACTTTGAATTACCATGGTACAATCCACTCTATTTTGTCGGCTCACTTTACGGTCACATGAGCCCCTACTCCATCTCTCCATCTCCCCAGCTCTCAATCTCTCCATCTCTCCATCTCTCCATCTCTCCATCTCACCATCTCTCCATCTCTCCATCTCTCCATCTCTCCATCTATCCATCTCTCCATCTCTCCATCTCTCCATCTCTCCATCTCTCCATCTCTTCATCTCTCCATCTCTCCATCTCTCCATCTCTCCATCTCTCCATCTCTCCATCTCTCTATCTCTCCATCTCTCCATCTCTCCATCTCTCCATCTCTCCATCTCTCCATCTCTCCATCTCTCCATCTCTCCATCTCTCCATCTCTCCATCTCTCCATCTCTCCATCTCTCCATCTCTCCATCTCTCCATCTCTCCATCTCTCCATCTCTCCATCTCTCCATCTCTCCATCTCTCCATCTCTCCATCTCTCCATCTCTCCATCTCTCCATCTCTCCATCTCTCCATCTCCCCATCTCTCCATCTCTCCATCTCTCCATCTCTCCATCTCTCCATCTCTCCATCTCTCCATCTCTCCATCTCTCCATCTCTCCATCTTTCCATCTCTCCATCTCTCCATCTCTCCGTCTCTCCGTCTCACCATCTCTCCATCTCTCCATCTCTCCATCTCTCCATCTCTCCATCTCTCCATCTCTCCATCTCTCCATCTCTCCATCTCTCCATCTCTCCATCTCTCCATCTCTCCATATCTCCATATCTCCATCTTTCCATCTCTCCATCTCTCCATCTCTCCATCTCTCCATCTCGCTATCTCGCTATCTCGCTATCTCGCTATTTCGCTATCTCTCTATATTTATATATGTGAGCAAACGAATATATTATCGATCCTGCACACGTTCCCATTTAATCTACTGCATTGATGACACTTATGGCGAGCGCATGACCGTTCCTCAGACGATAGAAGTGGGTAGTATTCATACTGCCCTAGCAAATCGGTCAGTATGCATACTGCCCTAATCCTCGGTCAGTACTGCCCGGTCAGTATGTATACTGCCCGGGCAGTATGCATACTGACCGCCCCTCCGGGCAGTATGTATACTGCCCGCCCCTCCGGTCAGTATGTATACTGTCCGCCCCTCCGGTCAGTATGTATACTGCCCGCCCCTCCGGTCAGTATATATACTGCCCGGGCGGTATACATACTGACCGAGTTTTCATGTGGGCCGTAACATATATAGGTTTATATGACTCGCATGATTACCGAGCTGGCGCGAAGCGCCCGTGAGGTTTCTCGTCAACTTACTAGACAAATTTACATTTGACCCGGCCCAAACCGGCCCGAACAGGCCCGAACCGGCCCGAACCGGCCCGACACGGCCCGACACGACCGTACACACGCTTTTCGGAAGCTAAGAACATTGCAACCACTGCTCCGATTGAGATCGGGTTTTCACTATTGGATAGGTTCATCAAATCAATTTTGTGTTTGGTATGGTGCGTTCTGATGGGGGTGGTACCATCACGCGTGGCACACGCAAACGTCGAAATGAACACAAATCATTATTGAAAAAAATGGCTTTATTGATCTAAGCACCAGTAAAACGCCTTGTTGGGCGATGACCGAGCGGGCGCGGTGTGACAAAGGCGTTTTACTGACCTATTAAATTGTTCATGATCTCCTTTCTCGAATCCGCCCAAAGGGAGTACGTCCTGAACGCTGCATGCTTCATCGTATAAATTAATGCTTAGATTAATAAAGCCATTTTTGATCAAAAATTATTTTGGTTCCTTTCGACGTTTGCGTGTGCTACGCGCTGTGGTACCACCCCTATCAGAACGCACCATACCAAAACAAAATAGACTAGTGCTAATCCGTCCGCTCCGCTGGACGATTAGCTGGCATCTCCGGGATGGAGGTATCCGCATCCATTCAGCACGTTAATTAACTGGACTGGAACTGGAACTGCAGCGGACATAATTACCTATTACCCGTCAAGGGATCACCGCCCCACCAACTCCGGTGCGTCGGTGACTTATCCCATCTCCCACATATGGCCTATGCATAGCTAGCTGGCATCACCGGGATGGAGGTATCCGCACCAATTCAGCACGTGCATTAACTGGGACTTTTAAACTGAATAAACTGAGTGGTGCCGGATAGATAGACAGACAGACAGACAGATAGACAGACAGACAGACAGACGCTTATCAAATAGTAATATAAATTTGATGGACCTATCCAATGGTGAAAACCCGATCTGAATCGGAGCAGTGACTGCAAAGTTATTACCTTCCGAAAAGCGTCTATACGGCCGTGTCGGGCCGGGTCAAATGTAAATTTGTATAGTAAGTTGACGAGAAACCTCACGGGCGCTTCGCGCCCGCTCGGAATTAATTTATACGATGAAGCATGCAGCGCTCAGGACGTACTCCCTTTTGGCGGATTCGAGAAAGGAGATCATGCACAATTTAATAGGTCAGTAAAACGCCTTTGCCACACCGCGCCCGCTCGGTCCTCGTCCAAAAAGGCGTTTTACTGGTTTAGATGGCAGATATTGCCCGCTGAAAATGAGAGTTTTGCACGATATTGCAAAGTTGCCCGAGGCTGTAGGTCGAAAACTATTCGAAGGACGAGGCTGAAAATTTCACAGCGTAAATCTACGGCCCAGATAATTCCCAAGAAATAGTTTTATACAAATATGAGATATAGTGCGTTATATAGAGTTTGTTTTGGTCGATCTGTCCTGGAATGCCCCAGCGATCAATTGCTTTTCTCCGTCCTACTACATAGTAAAGCAACACACACGGTGGGGTAGCACTACTGGTGACCCGTCCTGACGACTGTTGGTCTGGTCTGACCACTGTTGGTCTGGTCTGACCACGCTTGGCCTGGTCCGACCACTGTTGGTCTGGTCTGACCACTGTTGGTCTGGTCTGACCACTGTTGGTCTGGTCTGACCATTGTTGGTCTGGTCTGACCACTGTTGGTCTGGTCTGACCACTGTTGGCCTGATCCGTCCACTGTTGGCCTAGTCTGACCACTGTTAGTCTGGTCTGACCATTGTTGATCTGGCCTAGCCACTATTGGCCTAGTCTGACCACTGTTGGTCTGGTATGACCACTGCTAGCCTAGTCTAACCACTGTTGGTCTGGTCTGACCACTGTTGGCCTGATCTGACCACTGTTGGCCTGATCTGACCACTGTTGGCCTAGTCTGACCACTGTTGGTCTGGTATGACCACTGTTGGTCTGGTCTGACCACTCTTGGCCTGGTCTGACCACTGTTGGTCTGGTCTGACCACTGTTGGTCTGGTCTGACCACTGTTGGTCTGGTCTGACCATTGTTGATCTGGCCTGACCACTGTTGGTCTGGTCTGACCACGGTTGGTCTGGTCTGATCTGATCAGCATCACTCCCATCAGGAGGCGGAGCATGCCGGCCGTTGGCTGGCTGCCTAATCCAGCGGGGCGCCACTCCGGAAACCCGGTGAGGGCGGAGCGGGCCGAGAGGTAACTACACCGGAGAGCATCAGTCACCGATCCATCCACCGCCGGAGCGCTAACTCATCAGCATCGCACGCCTGATGGGTGCGGGCGGTCTCCCGTCTCTGCTCTACCCTCCCCTATCCCTCCCCTATCCCTCCCCTATCCCTCCCCTATCCCTCCCCTATCCCTCACCTATCCCTCCCCTATCCCTCCCCTATCCCTCCCCTATCCCTCCCCTATCCCTCCCCTATCCCTCCCCTATCCCTCCCCTATCCCTCCCCTATCCCTCCCCTATCCCTCCCCTATCCCTCCCCTATCCCTCTCCTATCCCTCACCTATCCCTCCCCTATCCCTCCCCTATCCCTCCCCTATCCCTCCCCTATCCCTCTCCTATCCCTCCCCTATCCCTCCCCTATCCCTCCCCTATCCCTCCCCTATCCCTCCCCTATCCCTCCCCTATCCCTCCCCTATCCCTCCCCTATCCCTCCCCTATCCCTCCCCTATCCCTCTCCTATCCCTCCCCTATCCCTCCCCTATCCCTCCCCTATCCCTCCCCTATCCCTCCCCTATCTCTCCCCTATCCCTCCCCTATCCCTCCCCTATCCCTCCCCTATCCCTCCCCTATCCCTTTCCCTCCTCGCCCCTCCTCCACCGCTCTCACCTGTGTCTGATGAAGCTGAAGACGAGGCTGACCAGACTGACGCTGCTGCACACCAGGATGGTCAGGCGCAGAGCGTCGTCAGCCGAGTCGGAGCCCGACTGGGCGCCGCCGCCACCAGCGGTCCGGATGTGAGCCGTGGAGGCCAGCATGGCTGCGGTCTCACACTCGCACAACTGGTGCCACAGGCAGAGCTGAAGAAAGCAAATGGCCAGGGGTCAATGGCCAACTTCGTCATGTTGGTTATATACACACGCAACTGTCTTAATCTTTTACCAGGTCAATAAATTGTGTACATGGATTGAAGTTTTGTGATTGCATGGTGAACAATAGGTTCGAAGTTATCTGCATATCCAATGACTAAGTTAGTCTGTCCCTTCACCAAAAATGTTCGGACAACACTAAAATCAACACGTTGCCATATTTATGAAATTTGAAACAAACACCATTGCTACTAAAATATAGATGAAGGCCACAATGGTTGACCTATATGAAAATACCCGACCTGCTCATCGATTAATTTTCATAGAAATGTAAAATATCATTTTTTTAAATAACACTAAATAGTTGATGTTGCTACACGTCACAGTTTCTCGTCTGCTTTGAAACCGCGTTTAACGTGATATTGGCCGCCTTCAATCTATTGAGTCTCTGATTAAAAAAAAAAATATAAGTACCTACTCTTACAAACGTAAGACTGTCCTATGACATTGCAAAATACAATCAAATGAATACCACGGATTGTAATTTGATAATCACTCATCGAGATCAAACATTGGTCACTGTATATTTCCTTAAATTAAAAATGTAACTATTCAGTCCGATAAGTATTACGACTCCACACCAAGGGATTACGTATGTACTTAACGCGACCTCTCTCAACCTATGACGTGTCACAGTGACTGACCTGCCCTGGGGTGTTGGTGCCGACTGTTAGAGGCGTCGGTGCGGCACCACCCGTCTGCGGCGGCGGACGGAGACGACTGGCCGGTACCGGTGTCGGTCCCGCAGCCGACGGCCGGCTCTCCTGGCCTGACGCCGACGCCGACGCGGCACCGGAGCTATCTGTCTACCTGGCACCCGCCCGCAGCGGCCGTATGGCTTCCGACGCAGATATACGGACCAATCCTTACGGACCAATCCTTGTATCGCTACCCTCCGCACAATGGTTGAAGGGAATAAGCAGGTACATATATTGGTAAGTGTAAACATTTGTTAGCTCATAGTGTGTATGTTTGAATTTTGTACCTATACCCAATGCTTCAAATAGTTTGTCTTCCAGTGTAGAAGTGATTATCTTGATCACCTATCGACTATCGCATTTTGTTCCTGCTAAGTTCGCTTTCACTGTCATTTTTCAGTAGATTAATCGTATCCTATGTAGTCGTATCATATGTGTAAAACTCCACATCTGATCTTCTCCTTTACACCTTTACACACATTTATCGACGTCGTGTTCCTGGTCCCACATTTGTTTTGCAAATTAGGCCCAAGGCTTTCAGCAGATTCATTCCTGAGAAATGTAAAGTTAGGCGAGCTGTTAGCGTGGATTTGAACAGCTACCATCATATTTCACAATACCAGCTCTCTCTGTCAGATATAATGGGCGTGGTTCTTTTCTGCCACACGATGGGTTACGAGGTCTTGCGTACGAACTACGAACAAATATGACGCAGACCAATGTGAGGCGCAGTTCTAACACTAGGACTAGAACACTGAACGAAAGCGCACTGATATGCTGTACCACATTACACAGGATAACTGCGGTACAGTATACCACTCAACGTCGAAAGGTGTCCGGACACAATGGCGAATGTCATTTTGCCGAATGTCTGTTTGCCGAATGTCTGTTTGCCGAATGCAGATTGTCGAAGGACACTTTGACGACGTCTTTTTGTCGAAATGTGAATATGCCGAAAGCAAAATGGCGAATGCCTTTTTGTCGAAATGCCTTTTTGCCGACGTGTCAAAATGTCGAAATGTCTTGCCGACATGTCATTTTGTCGAAATGTGGAAAAATCGAAATGCTTTTTGCCAAATGACATTTTTTCGACATGTGGAAAGGTTGAAATACCTTTTTGCCGAAATGCCATTTTGTCGACATGTGAAAAAGCCGAAATGTCATTTTGCCGAATGTTACTTTGTCGACGTGTGAAAAGGTCGAAATTCCTTTTTGCCGAATATCATTTTGTCGACATGTGAAAAAGTCGAAATGCCTTTTTTGTCAAGTACATTCTGCTCCATTGCCCCTCCCTTGCTGCTGCGGTTTTGCACCATCGCACCAGGGTTTGTATTACCTGCTGCACGTAAGTGGCACCATGGCCAGCTTCCGGCTTGAGCAGGAAAATGAAGTATAGCACGACTAGGATCGCGTGGGTGCGTGCACTCCGCGGGCAACTACTATGAGCAGCGATAGCCGGCTCTGCTTTGGTTCCCATTGGAGGATCGCTGTTGATGCTTATGATGATGGGGGCGCACAAACAATATTGACACATAACGACAATTACTGCGCATGGCACCAAAGACATTCGGCATTCGACAATTTGTTTTCCTCGAACATTTCACATGTCGATAAAATGACATTCGGCAAAAAGGCATTTCGACTTTTTCACATGTCGACAAAATGACATTTCGGCAAAAAGGCATTTCGACCTTGTTACACGTCGACAAAGTAACATTCGGCAAAATTACATTTCGGCTTCGGGGGGGGGGGGGGGGGGTCATGCCCCCCCCCCCCCCTCCTGAAGGCCAGGCGGGCCCCTCTGGCGACCGAGAGAGGCCCCCCTGGGGCCGAAGATCCCAGTGTTTTGGATGGTGTTAGGCGTCCGCAAAACGCCTTACGTCGCATAAAAGAACGCCCACGAACCTAAACAAATCGCAACACGAACAAATAACAGCACTTGCTTGTCTGTTAAAGGCATGTATATGTAAATACGTACAAAAGGGCCCCAGCCAGTGTGAAGAGGGCAGACTACCAGCTTTTAAGGGGCCCTGCCGATCTGCAGATGGCCCCCTGCCGGCATTTCGAGGACCCCTGTCGGTTGTAGAGGGCCCTCTGCCAGCCTTTATAGGGCCCTGCCGATCTGTAGAGGGTTCCTGCCGATCTGCAGAGGGCCTCTGCCGGCATTTAGAGTGTCCTGCCGACCTGTAGAGGGCCTTTGTCCAGACTAGATGGGCCCTATCGATCTGCAGTGTCCCAGCCAATCTGTAGAGGGCCCTCTGCTGGCCTTTAGAGGGCCTGTCGATCTGTAGAGGGCCCTCGGCCGGCCCTCTTCCAGTCTTTAGGGGCCCTGTCGATCTGCACAGTGCCCCAGCCAATATTATAGTATAAGGCCCTCTGTCGACCATTAGATGGCTCTGCCGGCCTTTATAGGGCCCTGGTGGCCTTTAGAGGGCCCTTCCGGCCTTTAGAGGGCCCTATCGGCCTTTAGAGGGCCCTACCGGCCTTTAGAGAGCCCTGCCGATCTGTAGATCGCCCTGTCAATCTGCAGAGGGCCTCTGCCGGCATTTAGAGTAAAGCGTTTTGGCTAGACTTTCAGATAAAATTGTCGCTCATCAGACCTCTTACACCGTCGATGATAATACTGGGATTGGGGGTGGTAAAATGGTCCGTTGGCGGCGGCGTCGTTGCGGCTAGGAGTGTTGCTCGGCAAGGTGTATGTTTGGCAGTGTAGGAACGTTGGCACTGTACCGGGAGCAACTGGATTTGTAGTGTTTTTGGAACGCCACGCAGCGGTGAAACTATATATAGCAGAGAGCGCAGGTAAAACCGACAATTTTCTCAGCATGTCTTGTCAGTTGATGAGGATGTTGGGATCAGCGGCAGGCGGTGGCCGGCCGGGCCTGCGCGGGCGGCTGCCTGTCCGTGATAGCGCGCGGCCGGCGGCCGGCGCCGCCCCGGCCCCCGCGGCGGTGGTCTGAACGGAGCGGCTTCTGAGGTTTTGAGCAGTACAGAGAGACATTCAATACACCATGAGATGTGGGATGCGCCATGTCGGGGAGTGTTGTGTGTATTAAAGATTTAATCTGTAAAATGTCTGGTGGTACTGTAACAATACACTGAACGCTGAACGCCATAAGGCGCTGAACGCCTTAAGTGGGAACAATCTAAAAAAGAGTAAAAAAAAGAGTAGATAACAAAGACATTTGCGTGAAGCATTTTCCTTCCAAATATTAGTATTATTCATCAAAAATGTTTTTAGATAATACCGATGTTCATAAAACCTAAGAAGCGTTCAGTGTCAATCATATCCATATGCTCATTAACATTTTTAACTTCTCCCACACGGCTGTCCCTATTCCCCTGCAGCCGTGTCCCAACTCTCCTGCAGGTGTCCCAACTCTCCTGCGGGTGTCCCAACTCTCCTGCAGGTGTCCCAACTCTCCTGCAGGTGTCCCAACTCTCCTGCAGGTGTCCCAACTCTCCTGCAGGTGTCCCAACTCTCCTGCAGGTGTCCCAACTCTCCTGCAGGTGTCCCAACTCTCCTGCGGGTGTCCCAACTCTCCTGCAGGTGTCCCAACTCTCCTGCAGGTGTCCCAACTCTCCTGCAAATGATGGCCTTACTTTTTCAATTATACAAGCCCTAAAATACCACACATGAACTTGCTGTTCTGATATGATGCGACGAAATGTTCAGACGATCTACTGGTGCCACGAAGACGTAACTACTACTTATACTTTGGGAGCAATACCTTCTCAAAGACGAACTCGCAAAAGTGTACCAATTCTCCCCACTCTCGCCTCTGCATTGCGAAATATATGACAGCGAAGATTTCATGCTATGTATGCCACATTTACCCATGACAATACAAATCATTCGCCGAATCCACAGACAGAACAATACTCATTTATTCCTCGAACTATAGCCTGATCAATTGCAGCTATGAGGGAACATAATCAAAATATCGGGCACATTTACATTCGGATATCACAGACACAGTCACCCAGGCATATAGCCAGGATTTCGTCCAGGGGGTGCGGCGCCACGAAAGGGCCCCCTTTCTGAGCGCTGAAAGGGCCCCTTCCTAAGCGTTGAAAGGTCCAAACAAAACGGATGAAAAGCACGTTACAAGGATGGAAAATGCAGTATGACAGGTATGGCATGGGCCATGCCAACTTTTAGGACCTGGAGTTAGCAGACTGTCATTATAACTTTGGAACCAGCGACACCAATTTGGAATCAGCTATACCAACTTGGAATATTTTTTTAAGCTCAAGACCTGGAACCCTTAAACAAATAGCGCCTCGGAGCGGCGCGAAAATGTTGAGTCTTATGCCCTGGATACGCTTTCTCATCAATGCGTCGCATTGCGTATGGTGCGGACCTTTACAAATGCTATTGTGCGTTTAAAAGTGCGGTAAAAAAGTGTTAAAGTGAACTATTTTGCCTCGTTATATAGGAAAGTAGCAACCTAACACATAAATGCGCCGAGAAACGGGCCGATTTTTTTTCTAACCCGCATATAAGTGAATTTGTAGTTAAATTGCGCCGCGACGTGGCGCGAAATTTTTAGTGTCATTCCCTGGACAACTGCAATCCTACTGTTGAAAGGCCCAGGGTCCCTTCAGATCGTCAAGGGGTTCCTCCGACCTTTTCAACGCCCTTCCGACCTGTTCAGGGAATCATCTGGGATCCGCGAAAAGACATGATGTGGAGTGGGTGATATATATTAAATACAAAGAGATTACTCTACAATACAAATTAAAATCGGAGCTTGCGGTTATATTGTAACACCCTTCGTTAGCGATTAAGAGGCATTCGGTAACAGGCCATTGCTCTACGAGTGTTACCGAATGACTCTTAACCCTATTTATAACAGGGGGGGGGGGGGCGGATTCCGCCCCCCCCCCCCTTATGTTTTTCGCAGATATCTCCAGAACGACTGGGAGCAGGCCTATGAAATTTTGGGACTTTTCATAGAATTGAACTCCGCATTTGGAGTCAAAACTTTGACTTCTTAACCTGAACAGAGGCGGTTCCAGGGCACAGTTTTAGGTGGGTTCGGAGGCGACATTTGGCGATAATACGGAAATGCGATCTTCACGGTTTCTTCCTAACTGCATCAAGTATGAAGGAGTTACATCGGCTTACGGTGATTGCAACAAGTGCAAATTAGTTGATGTTAATGAAATATCATAAAAATTGCATGGCAGAGGCGGTTTCAGGGGCTTGAAGAAGGGGGGGGGGGGGGGGGGGGGGTTCCAGGAAGTATTCAATGCTTGGCGGGAAGCCAATAGAGCAATGTAAGGGGGCATTAATAGCTATCAAGATGTAAAAGATAGCTTCTGCTTCCATTATTTGCATAATTTATTACATATAGAGTTTCAGGGGCGTGTTCAGGAACATGAAAAGGGGGTGACTGGCATGGTGATGACGATATGCAAGCAATAACGGCGCAATATACGTTTAGCTTATAATAATATATGCACATATGAGACCAGAAAAGGGAATAAAGTTTTTTTTTTGCAGAGGCGCGCTCAGGAATGGAAGAAAGGGGGTCATATTATTGCAAGGAAACTAAGAGGCATGGGCGTACAATGACATAACATACTGCAGTTTTCGGATGAAACACGCACCACAGGCTACTCTACGAACGATTATAAGATAATAGTTGAGTCCAGGTAGGGTAAAAAGGGGGGTAAGCAATGTTAATTGAAGTTGCAAGTGAAATAGTCACTGTTGACTAGTTAGTATCATAATAACGGATAATATACTTATCAAAAGGTCTTGCGCCGCCCCAGTTTGGATCCTGGATGCGCCTATGATGAAGTACAACATGCAAAAAGGAACTATCTACGATCAGTAACATATTTATAGTGCTGGGTAGCAACTTGTCTGCGGTTAATACTTTTTCCCAATTTTATCCCATTTTCACTAACCTGGTACCGCCTATGGCAAAAATATGATTTATAACTGTTTTTTTTAATGTCTCAATCACATACCATTTCATTTATATAAAAAACAACATCAAAGAATGGTTTTATTACGCATTTACTTCACCCCCATATTGAGTGACCTGCACACGCCTATGATTTTTGAATTTTCAAACGTCACCGTCATATATCAATTTCCCATTCAATCTCTATCGATTATAGGAATCGATTACCTACACAACCTATTAGTTGTGTTAAAATCGGTCGATAAACATGAAAGCTATGTTGGATCAAAAATACCACTAAAATTTGTAGTTTTTGCCCCCCTGTTGCTCCCCTATCACAATTTTTATTTTTATTTTATAAATGTAGATCGTGTCGAGGGGAACCAAACACCGTTTCATTTTTGAAAATCGGACGGGTAGATCTCGAGATCTCCGGGGGGGTGGAATCCGCCCCCCCGTTACAAATAGGGGTAGCCAGGAGCCTGTGACAAATAGGGTTAACACGCGCAGTAGAGGGGGGGGGGGGCACTTTTGTGCCCCCACATGTTTTTCGTGAATAACTCGAAAATGAAGCGGAGCAGGGTGGTGTTTTTTTACGAGACATTAACGCCCATTCAATAGCGAATGGCTTGACGTAAACAAAATGAAAATCGGTCGAACATTGTTTTAGTTATAGGGATTTGCAGTCCAAGATGACGGCCAGAATCGAGGTCGGCAAAGCGATATCTTCGGAACCAACAGTTGGATCGGGATGATTCAAACGCCATTCGGTAAGCAATGCCAATGTTCAACCCCGGAAACAACTTTGCACACATTGCTGGTGACCTGTGACGTCACAGAGGTCAAATTCCCAAAATTGTGACATTTGGCCAAATTTCTCCACTGCGCATGTTAGTTTGTTTATTTGTTTATTTATTGACAATGAGAAACAGACATTCACCCAATTACAGCTCAAGTCGAGTAATTAAAACACGCGACGACACGACAGCAGCAGCACACACACACACACACGCACACAGTTGATAACAGACGAGGAAAATATGATAACGAAAATCGCTAACAAATGGTGATACAATATACCCGAAAGCTCCGATTTTAATATTTGTATTGTGGAGTAAGTTCTTTTTTTAAATGTAATCTTCATCTGGTATCTTTATGTGCATTGGGCCCTTACGGTCTGACCAGGGACTCCTCTGACCTTCTAAAAAGCCCCTCTTGTGTCAAGGGGCCCATTCAGCCTGTTCAGAGGTCCTTCCGACCTGGCAAGGGACTGAACTGGCTGTTTTGTCGCCCTGCCAACATGCTCAGGGGGCCCTCCTACCTGCCGTGGGGCCCCTCCGTGCTGGCTAGGGGCCAATTCGGCATGTTCCGGGACCCTTCTTACCCGCCCAGGGGCCCTTTCGGTCTGGCCAGAGGCAGGCACGTAGCCAAAGCGGGGGGGCGGGTGCGGCCGCACCCCTCTGGGGGCCAGAAGGGCCCTTTTCGGCGCGCGCAGCGCGCCGAAAAGGGCCGACGAGACCGCGCGAAGCGCGGTATCATGATCTCTTTACCACGCGAACCGTGGTCTTTAGAGAGTTTAGAGCACTTCGGAGGCTCTTTAGGGCCACCAAGACCCTCTCTGAAATACAGAGGGCCCCTTGGACGTTCAAAAGAGCCCTGTGCATGCTCAGAGGGCTCCAGAGGGCTCTGGCCAGACCTAAAGGGCCCCTGAGCGGGTCCAAGGGCCCCCTGAACACGTCGAACGGGCCCATATCCAGCACAGAGGGGCTTCTATCCAGCACAGAGGGCCTCTGGGTCACTGGAGGGGCCCCTGGGCAGGTCCGAGGGGCCCCTGCGCATGTCGGCAGGGCGACAAAGCAGCCAGTGCAGTCCCTGGCCAGGTCGGAAGGACATCTGAACAGGCCGAATGGGCCCCTTTACACACAAGAGGGGCTTCTTGAAAGGTCAGAAAAGTCCCTGGTCAGACAGGAAGGGCCCAAAGCACGTAGAGATCCCAGATGAAGATTAAATAAAAAGAGGACTTACTCCACAATAAAACTATTAAAATCGGAGCTTTCGGGTATATTGTAACACCGTTCGTCAGCGTTTTTTTATATTTTTTTTAATAAATAATAAATTTAGTCCGAATGTTTTGTATGGATGTATTTTCTGAAGGACCCACGCTAAGCAGAGCTTGTTGCGCAGGTCCTGACCTCACCACCCGATCGCGCAATTCCTGTTGGCCGGCAGAATTTAGAGACGAAAGTTGTACGTGCCCGACATACCTGGACACGGTCCGCCCCGCTCACTGACGTCACCTGACCTTGAGTGCGACCGCTGCCACCGGCCGCAGGCCATCCCAGTCAGGAGCAAACAGCGAGCGCCGAAGCGACTCGAACCCGCGCTGCCACACCGAGATAGGTCAGAAGTCCAGCGCTCTCCCAACTGAGCTACAGGGACGGACAAGCGTTAAGATGCATTCGGTAACAAGTCATTGCTCGTCTTTAAGATGAGCAATGACCTGTTACCGAATGCCTCTTAATCGCTAACGAAGGGTGTTACAATATACCCGCAAGCTCCGATTTTAATTTGTATTGTAGAGTAAGCCCTGTTTGTATTTAATATATATCACCCATTCCACATCATGTCTTTTCGCTTCGCGGATCCCAGATGAGTCCCTGAACAGGTCGGAAGAGCGTTGAAAAGGTCAGAGGGGCCCCTAGACGATCTGAAGGGACCCTGGGCCTTTCAACAGTAAAAATGCAGTTGTCCAGGAAATACAACAACAACAAAATTGCGCCACTACGCGGCGCAATTTAACTACAAATCCAATTATATGCGGGTTAGAAGAAATAAAAAAACGGGACGTTTCTCGGCGCATTTATGTGTTGTGTTGCTACTTTCCTATATAATTGGCCAAAATAGTTCACTTTATCATTTTTTGTTAACACACTTTTAAACGCACAATAACATTTTTAGAGGTACGCACCATAAGCAATGTGACGCATTGCTAAGAATGCATATGCGTCTGTAGGGTATAAGACTACTTTACCTAAGACTACTTTACCTACTAGCTTTACCTAGATCTAGTTAAGGTTTAGAAGAAAAAAAAAAATTAAGTTAAGTTAGTAAAGTATTGAAAAGTGCATAGTACCTAAGTTATATACCTAAGTTACTAGTGTATTCAAATGAGCATGACTAGGATGCAGGCGAAGGTAGCAGAGCTAGAGGCCCTCCAGGCTAGAGTAGCGGAGCTTGAGGCGCAGTTAAGTAAGTGTAGGTGTAGAGATGAGCCGCAAGAGGGTATAGCTCCTGACCAAGGAACGTATGCGCAGATTGTGGTTAGGGGGTCAGAAAAGGAGCCTACAGGATCAGGGACCAGTGGTAGTTCTGATAGGGGCATAAGGGAGGAGGATAAGGCAAAAGTGGATAGTGCGGCTGGGGTTTGGAAGTGTGTTGGAGGGTCACGTTTCTGGAGACCCAACATTGTGGAAAGTAATGCTAGGGCCACAGACAGTAAGGATGAGGAGGGGTGCTGGGTAATGGAGGGTGGTAGCAGAATCTGGAGGAGGAAGAGGGAAGGGGATCAGGAGGGATGGACAAAAGTTCAGGGTAGAGTCAGGCAGTACAGCCCCAGGGAACATCAGCAGGTTACACTAGCAAATAGGTTCAGTGCGTTAGAGTCAGCAGCTGAAAGTGACAAGGTACAGATTCAGCATTTAGTGGTTGGGGACTCGAGGGTAAGGCCCTTAAGGCGAACATTCTGTGGGAAGAGGGACAAATGTATAGTTAAACCGGGGGCAAAAGTAGTTGATATGGGCCCTGTCATTGAGGCAGAACTGGGTAGGAGTAGCCCGGAGACAGTTATAATACAGGTGGGGGTGAACAACATAGGACCTAGACAGAGTGTGAGAATAGTAGCGGAGTACCGGAGCCTGCTGCAGAGGTTGAAGGAGTCCAGGAAACCAGTCATTGTGACTGGCATCCTCCCTCGCTGTGGAGCCAGAGAGGAGTGGTACTCAAGAGCTCTGTCTGTGAACAGCTCAGTTCAGAACTTATGTTCAGCTATGGGGCTTAGTTATGTAGACTTATGGGATCAGTTCTATGAGTGGCATAGGTACTATATGAAGGATGGGCTTCACTTATCGGATGAGGGGGCAAGGGCTTTGGGAGATGCCTACAGAAGTGTCATTCAGGGAAACTAGGTAGGAGGGGGGTTCAGGGACGCTAGTACTAGGGCATCAAGAAGTAAGCATTGGTAGAAGTTCATGTCAGAATAGGACAGTAGATCATAATTCCCTCAGAATTAGTAGAGTCAGCTCAAAGTATAAGATCACATGTGTGTTGCTGAATGCCCAAAGTATTAGGTCTAAATTTGATGAGTTTGAGTGTTATGTTGCCCTTGAAAAGCCTGATATCATTTGTGTAACCGAGACATGGGTTAGTGAGGGGTATAATAGGGATAGGCTACAGGATTTCGAGTTACAAGGGTATAACATGTTCTCATACTGCAGAGAATCACGGCAGGGAGGCGGAGTGTTTGTATATGTAAATAGCTTGTACTGCACTACTAGAGTTGATGATTCTAGCAAAGTAAAAGAAGTAGAATCAATCTGGCTTGACATTAAAATTGGTACAGGAAACAGAGGAAGGTTGAGGATAGGTGCATTTTACAGACCAGGGAATCTTCCAAGGAACTCCCAAGCTGAAACAGACCAAGATATTTGTGAGGAAATACGTAGGAACTTTCGGGCTCAGTGTCTTATTATGGGAGATTTTAACTTAAGAGGATACGAAAGTATAGCAGAGGAAACAAATGAGTGTAGGTTGTATAGGCAAATCTTTGAAGAGGAGCTTTTCATGCATCAGTTTGTAACAGAGCCAACCAGACATTGCTCCATTCTAGACCTTGTATTCTCAGACAACAGTGATCTAGTTAGTGACATAAGTATTTGTGCAGGTCTAGGAACCAGTGATCACAATATGGTTAAATTCAATATCTCATCAGAAATGAGGCCCAAAGATAACCTTATTATGGTTCCAAACTTCAGCCGGGCTGATTTTGATGGTATTAGAAATGACCTCGCACAGGTAAAATGGAACGTTGAGTTGGCAGGTTTAGATGCATGTGAGGCCTGGAATGTTTTCAAAGCTAGATTAAGCCAAATTCAAAATCGGCATATACCCCTCAGGCACAAACGTAACAGAACCAAGGGCAATCCAGTTTGGCTTACCCCAGAAGTAAGGAGTGCTATACAAGCTAAAAGAAGTGCATTTGGCATTTTGAAGGGATCTTCACTAGATATAAATCAGAAGGCCTACCAGAATGCAAGAAATTCAGTTAAGAAAAAGGTCAGAGCAGCTAAAAGGGCAAAGGAACTTGATTTAGCTAGACATTGTAATGCAGATAGTAAGAAGTTCTTCAGTTTTTATAAGTTAAGTACAGTTTCCAAAAATATAGGTCCATTTAAGGTAGATGATGTGTTAGTTAGCAAGGACAGTGAAATGGTTGAAGTGCTTAATGATCAGTTTCAATCTGTCTTTACTATCGAGGACCAGAGTAGTATTGCAGCACTTCAGCCTGAGCTAGAGACAGAGGAGACTATAGGAGAGCTAGGTGGCATAAGTAGTGAACTTGTTCTAGAATATCTAAAGAAAGTAAGGCCTAACAAGGCAGAAGGACCTGATGAAATCCATGCTAGACTTTTAAGAGAATCTGAAAGGGAGTTGTCGGTTCCATTAGCCATAATATTTTCTAAATCACTTGCAGATAGTAAAATTCCACTTGATTGGAAAAGAGCAAATGTTGTTCCTATTCATAAAAAGGGAGATAGAAGTAAAGAGGAAAACTATAGACCAGTTAGTCTGACCTCATTAGTCTGCAAGGTGCTTGAATCAATCATCAAAGATAAGATTGTTGAATTCTTGGAGCAAAATGAACTCATCAAAGATACACAGCATGGCTTTAGGAAGGGCCGTTCTTGTTTAACTAATCTTCTGGAGTTTTTGGATGTTGCAACAGATAGCGTTGATCAGGGTAAACAGCTAGATGTAGCTTTTCTTGATTTCAGTAAAGCATTTGACAAAGTCCCCCATACAAGACTGGGGTTGCAACTTAAAATTCATGGGATCAGGGGCAAGATTCTGGATTGGATAGAAACGTGGCTTTCAGGACGCCAGCAAAGGGTTATATTGAATGGGTGCCAATCACAATGGAAGGAGGTTCTCAGTGGGGTTCCACAGGGCTCAGTCCTGGGCCCATTGCTTTTTATAATATTTGTGAATGCAATTGAGAACAGTATAGACAGCAAAGTCTTGAAATTTGCAGACGATCTAAAAGTTGTCAGGATTATTAGAGGAAAACATGATCAGGATGTTTTTCAATCAGATCTGGACAAGCTAGTTGAGTGGTCTGAAGCATGGCAGATGAAATTCAATTTGAGTAAATGTAAGATTATGCACGCTGGACGGGTTAGCAGTAAACATAGGTATGAAATGGGTGGGCAGAAAATGGAGCAGATTGAAAAGGAAAGAGATTTAGGTGTCGTGGTAAACAATAGACTATCAGCGTCAGACCAGGTTGTAGAAGCTAGGAAAAAGGCACTTAGAATGCTAGGGGCCATTAACAGAAATGTTTCCTACAAGAGTGAAAAGGTAATAACAAAACTGTATTGTGCATACGTTAGACCACATTTGGAGTATTGTGTACAAGCCTGGTCTCCAACATATGAGAAAGATTGCTGGTTGTTAGAAAGAGTTCAAAAAAGGGCAACAAAAATGATTAATTGTCTTGGTAGTTTACCTTATGAAGATAGATTAAGGAAATTGGGTATGTTTTCACTTAGATATAGAAGGCTAAGAGGAGATCTAATTGAAGTCTTCAAATTTGTAAATAGTCAGCATTCTGGATATTTAAAGGGTATGTTTGAGTTCAATAGGGAAAATCGAGGTAGAGGTCATCAGCATAAACTCATTATGAAACAAAGTAGGACTAGGCTACGACAGTCATTTTTCAGTAGAAGGGTTGTAGGACATTGGAATATGCTACCAGGGGATGTCGCTGATGCAGTGACACTTGCTTCCTTCAAAATTAGATTAGATAAATACTTTACAGAGAAGGGATTAGTTCATAAATACTCGTGGGATTAGCCTTCTTTTATGCAGGTAGAGTAAGGTGATTTGAAGGGGCGAGACTGGTGGAGGGGGGGGATGGGGGGGGGGGGGGTGCAACCTCGGATGGGCCCAAGAGGCTCTTTGTTGCACTTTTCTTTTATGTCTTTATGTCTTTATGACTATAAAAAAAATCGCGCCGCTCCGCGGCGCAATTTGTTTTAGGGTTCCAGGTCTTGAGCTTTAAAAAATATTCAAAGTTGGTATAGCTGATTCCAAATTGGTGTCGCTGGTTCCAAACTTGATATGGCAGTTCGCTAACTCCAGCTCCTAAAAGTTGGTATGGCTCATGCCATGCCTGTCATACTGCATTTTCCATCCTAGTAACGCACCTTTTCATCCGTTTTGTTTGGCCCTCTCAACGCTTGGGAAGGGGCCCTTTCAGCGCTCGGGAAGGGGGCCCTTTCGAGGCGCCGCACCCCCTGAACGAAATCTTGGCTACGTGCCTAGTCAGGGGCCCCTCCGATCTGCACTGGGGCATTTTGAACTATCCAGGGCCCCTCTGATATGTCCAGGGGTCCTCCAGCCTTCTAAGGGGCTCTTATGACCTGGCAAGGGACTGTGCTGGCTTCATTGTCGCCCTGCCGACATGCGAAGGGGCCTCTCGACCTGCCCAGGGGCCCCTCTGTGCTAACTAGGGGCGCATTCGACGTGTTCAGGGGGCCCTCGGACCCGCTCAGGGGCCCTTTCGGTTTCGGTTCGGTCTGGCATGACCCCTGGCATGCACAGGACTCTTTTGAACGTTCAAGGGGCCCTCTGGTCTTTCAGAGAGAGTCCTGGTGGACCTAGAGCCTCTGAAGTGCTCTAAACTCTCTAAAGACCACGCTTCGCGTGGTAGAGCCCATGATACCGCGCTTCGCGCGGTCTCGTCGGCCCTTTTCGGCGCGCGCAGCGCGCCGAAAAGGGCTCTCCTGGCCTCCAGGAGGTGCGGTCGCACCCCCCCCCCCCTTGGATACGTGCCTGCAGTCACCATCGGTACTTATACAAAGCTACGGACATCCGACACAAGCCACATAGCCAACGACAAATAGCAACATCATATTGACATGCTTCAGATACCTACATACCCCAGAAGTACTGTTTCAAGGAAGATATGCCGTCACCAGTGCCTTACAGTGAAAAATACACAGAATGAAATATGATGAAAAATATATACATGCATTCAATGCACAAATACAAAAACATCATCTTTGCGCATTATCAGGTTTGCGTATTGAAAAACAAACAGAGCTGCGAGGAAGTAAATACATCGCTAGCGTCAAACATCTATGAATGGGTCCATTCCGACAAGCGGATTCCATAATTGTATATACTGTCCGACCTATAAACAACATGAATAACAATTTGCGTATGAGCAGAGTACACCACCAATCTGTGGCGGCGAGAGTTGGCGGCGCGGGCGCGCACAGACAGAAAACAATCACCACAGAGACGCCTGTGCAGTGCACTGTCGGCATTACTGCAAACACCCCTTCCAGCAGCGGCAGCATCAGCTGTCACCGGGGTGACGCCTGACGGACAGACTCACCATCTTCTGACGCCGCTTCCACTGTCATAGCCGACAACAGACAGGATCGCATACCTGACGCCCGCGGCCGAACTGCCAGACAGTCAGATATCACATGAAGGGACCTCCACACGCGGAGGGGCACACCAAACCCGGCACAACCCAGCACGGACTGCCGCCGGCCAGCGGACATGCCAGCCAAACCTCAGTATCTCATTGCTTCTACAACACCCAGATCCACAACGTCTTCAGTAACACACACGCACACACAGAGTGTGATCGGAGTCTTCAGGAGGCATGGTCACTCCAACAAGTCTGTGTTATCCCGTCCACAGCCGGAGCCGCGTATCGAAGTCCGGCAGACAGTGTAGGTGGGGGTGGTGGACGATGATGATGATGTCACTAGGGGCGTCACATCCAGCCAGCGATGTCCTCCTTCAGCACGGACAGTGTAGGTGGGGTGGTGGATGATGATGGTGACGTCACTAGGGGCGTCACATCCAGCCAGCGATGTCCTCCTTCAGCACGGACAGTGTAGGTGGGGTGGTGGATGATGATGGTGACGTCACTAGGGGCGTCACATCCAGCCAGCGATGTCCTCCTTCAGCACGGACAGTGTAGGTGGGGTGGTGGATGATGATGGTGACGTCACTAGGGGCGTCACATCCAGCCAGCGATGTCCTCCTTCAGCACGGACAGTGTAGGTGGGGTGGTGGATGATGATGGTGACGTCACTAGGGGCGTCACATCCAGCCAGCGATGTCCTCCTTCAGCACGGACAGTGTAGGTGGGGTGGTGGATGATGATGGTGACGTCACTAGGGGCGTCACATCCAGCCAGCGATGTCCTCCTTCAGCACGGACAGTGTAGGTGGGGTGGTGGACGATGATGGTGACGTCACTAGGGGCGTCACATCCAGCCAGCGATGTCCTCCTTCAGCACGGACAGTGTAGGTGGGGTGGTGGACGATGATGGTGACGTCACTAGGGGCGTCACATCCAGCCAGCGATGTCCTCCTTCAGCACGGACAGTGTAGGTGGGGTGGTGGATGATGATGGTGACGTCACTAGGGGCGTCACATCCAGCCAGCGATGTCCTCCTTCAGCACGGACAGTGTAGGTGGGGTGGTGGATGATGATGGTGACGTCACTAGGGGCGTCACATCCAGCCAGCGATGTCCTCATTCAGCACGGACAGTGTAGGTGGGGGTGGTGGATGATGATGGTGACGTCACTAGGGGCGTCACATCCAGCCAGCGATGTCCTCCTTCAGCACGGACAGTGTAGGTGGGGTGGTGGATGATGATGGTGACGTCACTAGGGGCGTCACATCCAGCCAGCGATGTCCTCCTTCAGCACGGACAGTGTAGGTGGGGGTGGTGGATGATGATGGTGACGTCACTAGGGGCGTCACATCCAGCCAGCGATGTCCTCCTTCAGCACGGCGTGGCTGCTCTTCAGGTGTTTGCGGAGGTTACCTGTGGAGCCTCCTGCGGGGTATGACCACGACTCAGTGAAGGAGAGTGAAGTATGTTTACCGTCTGAATTATCTATATCAAAAGGTATCATACAGTAGAGCACGGTGTGAATAAAATGGTACATTTTCGGCACACCAATATAGTCCGGCTTTCGCTGGCTGAATGCAGGGATACCCACCCTGGATCGGGGCAGATTAGGTACTCGGAACTCCTTACTACGCAGAGGCTGCACTCTAGTGAGGGGGCTGCGACGCTTCTATTAAGTTAATCTTCACTTCGTGCGTTCAAGTATACTAGAGATAATGGCTCGATGAATATGCGACCGGCCGGCCTGGGCTGATGCAGAGTGGCAAACTGAAATTCATTAACGGATCGCCATATCGCCAGAGTTAGTAATTAATTTTAATGTGATAAAGCGTGACAGTGACCAACTGATATGTCACGTCTTGACGTTGATATGCCACACAGCCACACAACGCTGTGCCATATAGCCATTTCAGGCAGAGCTCCTGATAAAATCATTCATTTTAATAATTAATCAATCATTCATCAATCATTCATCAATCATTCATCAATCATTCATCAATCATTCATCAATCATTCATCAATCATTCATCATTCATCATTCTGCCACCATAACGTTTCACATAGGAAATATAAAATAACTGAACCGTCAGAAACAAGCATGACTATTTTAACCCGGCAGCCATTGGCGTATATTCTGTAACATGACTCACTGGGGGGGGGGGGGCTTTTTAGCCCCCCCCCCGATATCTTCAGAACCAATGATCACAGCGGGACGCACAAGGTGGCATTCGAAAGCGCTCAATGAGATAAACCTAACGCGCACTTTACAAAAAAATTAAGGTCACATGTCAGGTCACGGTCAAGTCAAAGAAAGGTCAAAATCGAGGTATTTGAGTTTATGGACCATACTTGCCATCCATAGTCTTCGATTACGCACATGATCACCCAAAGTGCTGTCAAAGGTATGGTACACATCCCACATGAGCTAAAGTGAGATTGTTGGAAAAGATCAAGGTCAAGGTCAGGTCACAAAAGGTCACTATACACAAAATATCTACGAGAGTCATGCAGCACATGTTTTAGGGATGCTTTTACGCGTATAATTCGATAGTGATAGTCATTTTACCACCTGACTTCATTTACATGAAGTTAGTGTCAAGTTCATGTGAAGTTCGGGTCATTGAAGGTCAAAATTTGAAATGGATAAATCTAAATGAAAAAGGCATGTTTCTAATCAGTTTTGTCTCAGAAATACAGTGCTGGCATTTATTTGTCTGTATCTGGTCCATAAAAGCCAAACAAAGCAATTTAAAAATATGACGTCATGATTAACCCATACTTGATATGCCATAAGTCAGTCTTATCATTTTTAAATTTGGTATGGTAGTTGCCCATATGTGTTTATCTGACATATATTCAGTTTTTTTTTAAAATATCTTTGATAAATTTGATGTTGTGGCCATTTACATTTTTTCTTTAAAAAAAATAGGGTCAAAAACCACAATTTTAGCATTTCGAGATAGCTGGTTTGTAGCCCCTGCAATTTTCTACCTTTTAGCGTTTTTCGATTGCATTTTGCCTCAAATGTGGCATTTGTACGGCCTGACAAAGTTTAGCCGATTTTGGTGTCAAAATCGTGTGTAGTGTCAAAATCGTGTGTCAAAATCGTGTCACTAAATTCACTATATCTCGAAAATTTCTGACCAAATTGCTTCATTTTGCACCAAAGGTGTAAAAATGACGCCCGGAAAGGCACTGCAAGTTTGGCGTCGATACCTGCCATAGGTTTTGAGATATTCACAATATTCATCAGGGGGCTAAACAAGCCCCCCCCCCCCCCCCAGTGACTCGCGGGTTAAGAAACAAGAACAAAAATATTAACGAGTCAAACAAACGCAACCTGCAGGCCAATAAACGCTACCTCACAAAAGTTTCCACAAGACAAATATTTATAAACGTTTTACCCAGTTAAGGTCACATGTCATCAAGGCCAAACCACACCAAGAGTCCGTGTCGAAAATTACGCTACAAGTGAAACGAGTGGTCTGTAGCAGATAAACAACTGGTACTTTCCTTTTCGAGTACCAAGCGGAAGTTCAAGTATTGGATGTGCACACTGCACACTGCAGTGCTGATCGTTGCGGGACAAGGGCGCACTGACGGCTCTGGTCATACGGCGACCAGAACCACTTCTGTTCTCAACTTGATCGTCATTATAACAACGGAGGTTGAAACGTGTTCGGCGTTGCAACGTCTCTGACATTGCATTGGTCGAACTTCGAGCGGTGCACAGCTTAACAACATGCCCTGGGCCGACAGTCAGCTTTCCAGGCACGAACCAGCATCATATATCGCTAACCGGTCACATAGCTCTGGCACGTGTGAACACTGCATAAGTCCGCCAGATCAGCCAGCCATTCACTCAGTACCTATCAACCGGCCAGCCGGAGTAAATTCAGAGAAAAGCCAGCTTCATGGTTACTGTGATCTGCGACTCTAGTCCTTATAATATAACGTCTGAAGTCAGCTGCCGGAAACAGGGAATTCAATTTAGGCATGGATTCACGGTGCGATTATCATATTATCGCCTGATTGCCTTTTCAACATCCGCATATTCAGGCGAAGGACGGCCGGCAATTTGACGATTCAGAACCAATACATCAGCTGGAATAGGGACTCATATCTCGAAATGGCGCTGTTTTAGCATCGGTGATTTGATTTGCAGGAACAAAATGAGTCAATGAATGTCTGATAAGTTATTTGCACCGACAAAGCATTCGCTTTCAGAGAAGTCGTTGGAAAAGTTCGGAAAGTTCGAGTAACATTGTGGAGACACAAAGGCCGCCAGAGGTACCGTAGTGAAACATCAGACCGCTGGTGATCGTAAATGTACCATAACAATCGTCGTAAACGGTTGTCGTAAATTCCATTCACCGCCATACCGTGAGCGTTTGAACGGATTTATCATCTTTATGTTCCGAAAATCCAACTCTCAGCAGTGAGTACAATTTACGTAATGATCAACTCGAAATTTCGTATTACGAGCGAGCGCGAAGCGCTCGCTCGTCCTTCCGTGGTATATGGGAAAAATCTGAATATGAGCGGCCCGGCCCGGCCCGACCCGACCCGACCCGTGGCGACGGTTTTGAGAAGCTCATATCTCTGCAACCACACGTCCGATTGACAAGCTGACTTCTTTGCTGAGCAGCCCCATCCAACCTACCCTGTTTGAGACCAGTGCCGACGCATGTGGGTGCCTACCACTGCACGTGGCGTGTGCCGCGTGAGGGGTGTTGAAAAGTGTTTTCTCGCAAAAACTCTGCAACGGCTGAGGCGATTGTGCTCAAATTTCGTGTGTGGTTCGGGACCTCTCAACCGCATATCAGTGACTCTCTCCACGCTTTCTCACCTTGTGAGAGTGACTCTCTCAGCGCTTTCTCACCTTGTGAGAGTGACCCTCTCCACACCGTCTCACCTTGTGAGAGTGACTTTCTCCACGCTTTCTCACCTTGTGAGAGTGACTCTCTCCATGCTTTCTCACCTTGTGAAAGTGACTCTCTCTGCGTTTTCTCACCTTGTGAGAGTGACTTTCTCCACGCTTTCTCACCTTGTGAGAGTGACCCTCTCCATGCTTTCTCACCTTGTGAAAGTGACTCTCTCCACGCTTTCTCACCTTGTGAGAGTGACTCTCTCCACGCTTTCTCACCTTGTGAGAGTGACTCACTCCACACTTTCTCACCTTGTGAGAGTGACCCTCTCCACACCGTCTCACCTTGTGAGAGTGAATCTTTCCACGTTTTCTCACCTTGTGAGAGTGAATCTCTCCACGTTTTCTCACCTTGTGAGAGTGACTCTCTCCACGGTTTCTCGCCTAGTGAGAGTGACCCTCTCCACGCTTTCTCCCCATGTGGGAGTGACTTTCTCCACGCTTTCTCACCTTGTGAGAGTGACTCTCTCTATATGTTTTCTCACCTTGTGAGAGTGACTCTTTCCACACTATCTCACCTTCAGAGCGATTTTCACCACACCATCTTACCTTGTAAGATTGACAGTTTGCCGCAGAGTTCACAGACGGCTGTCCGGTGGCGAGGGTCTGTGCCAGCCTCGTTGCTCAGCAGCTGGTAATACAGCCAGACCTTGCTGCGGCGGCGGGGCCAGCCGTTCGACAGTCGCACTGTAACAATACAGAAATACCTCACCGCACTGTACCAATACAGAGATACCTCACCGCACTGTACCAATACAGAGATACCTCACCGCACTGTAACAATACAGAGATACCTCACCGCACTGTAACAATACAGAGATACCTCACCGCACTGTAACAATACAGAGATACCTCACCGCACTGTAACAATACAGAGATACCTCACCTCACTGTAACAATACAGAGATACGTCACCGCACTGTAACAATACAGAGATACCTCACCGCACTGTAACAATACAGAGATACCTCACCGCACTGTAACAATACAGAGATACCTCACCGCACTGTAACAATACAGAGATACCTCACCGCACTGTAACAATACAGAGATACCTCACCACACTGTAACAATACAGAGATACCTCACTACACTGTAACAATACAGAGATACCTCACCGCACTGTAACAATACAGAGCTACGTCACCGCACTGTAACAATACAGAGATACCTCACCGCACTGTAACAATACAGAGATACCTCACCGCACTGTAACAATACAGAGATACCTCACCACAGTGTAACAATACAGAGATACCTCACCGCACTGTAACAATACAGAGATACCTCACCTCACTGTAACAATACAGAGATACCTCAACGCACTGTAACAATACAGAGATACCTCACCGCACTGTAACAATACAGAGATACCTCACCACACTGTAACAATACAGAGACACCTCACCGCACTGTAACAATACAGAGATACCTCACCGCACTGTAACAATACAGATACCTCACCGCACTGTAACAATACAGAGATACCTCACCACACTGTACCAATACAGAGATACCTCACCTCACTGTAACAATACAGAGATACGTCACCGCACTGTAACGATACAGAGATACCTCACCGCACTGTAACGATACAGAGATACCTCACTACACTGTACCAATACAGAGATACCTCACCTCACTGTAACAATACAGAGACACCTCACCGCACTGTAACAATACAGAGATACCTCACCACACTGTAACAATACAGAGATACCTCACCGCACTGTAACAATACAGAGATACCTCACCGCACTGTAACAATACAGAGATACCTCACCGCACTGTAACGATACAGAGATACCTCACCGCACTGTAACAATACAGAGATACGTCACCGCACTGTAACGATACAGAGATACCTCACCGCACTGTAACAATACAGAGATACCTCACCACACTGTAACAATACAGAGATACCTCACCGCACTGTAACGATACAGAGATACCTCACCGCACTGTAATAATACAGAGATACCTCACCACACTGTAACAATACAGAGATACCTCACCACACTGTAACAATACAGATATACCTCACCGCACTGTAACAATACAGAGATACCTCACCACACTGTAACAATACAGAGATACGTCACCGCACTGTAACAATACAGAGATACCTCACCACACTGTAACAATACAGATATACCTCACCGCACTGTAACAATACAGAGATACCTCACCGCACTGTAACAATACAGAGATACCTCACCGCACTGTAACAATACAGAGATACCTCACCGCACTGTAACGATACAGAGATACCTCACCACACTGTAACAATACACAGATACCTCACCGCACTGTAACAATACAGAGATACCTCACCGCACTGTAAAAATACAGAGATACCTCACCGCACTGTAACAATACAGAGATACCTCACCACACTGTAACAATACAGAGGTACCTCACCGCACTGTAACAATACAGAGATACGTCACCGCACTGTAACGATACAGAGATACCTCACCACACTGTAACAATACACAGATACCTCACCGCACTGTAACAATACAGAGATACCTCACCGCACTGTAACAATACAGAGATACCTCACCGCACTGTAACAATACAGAGATACGTCACCGCACTGTAACGATACAGAGATACCTCACCGCACTGTAACGATACAGAGATACCTCACTACACTGTACCAATACAGAGATACCTCACCTCACTGTAACAATACAGAGACACCTCACCGCACTGTAACAATACAGAGATACCTCACCGCACTGTAACAATACAGAGATACCTCACCGCACTGTAACAATACAGAGATACCTCACCGCACTAACAATACAGAGATACCTCACCGCACTGTAACAATACAGAGATACCTCACCGCACTGTAACAATACAGAGATACGTCACCGCACTGTAACAATACAGAGATACCTCACCACACTGTAACAATACAGATATACCTCACCGCACTGTAACAATACAGAGATACGTCACCGCACTGTAACGATACAGAGATACCTCACCGCACTGTAACAATACAGAGATACCTCACCGCACTGTAACGATACAGAGATACCTCACCACACTGTAACAATACACAGATACCTCACCGCACTGTAACAATACAGAGATACCTCACCGCACTGTAACAATACAGAGATACCTCACCGCACTGTAACAATACAGAGATACCTCACCACACTGTAACAATACAGAGATACCTCACCGCACTGTAACAATACAGAGATACGTCACCGCACTGTAACGATACAGAGATACCTCACCACACTGTAACAATACACAGATACCTCACCGCACTGTAACAATACAGAGATACCTCACCGCACTGTAACAATACAGAGATACCTCACCGCACTGTAACAATACAGAGATACGTCACCGCACTGTAACGATACAGAGATACCTCACCGCACTGTAACGATACAGAGATACCTCACTACACTGTACCAATACAGAGATACCTCACCTCACTGTAACAATACAGAGACACCTCACCGCACTGTAACAATACAGAGATACCTCACCGCACTGTACCAATACAGAGATACCTCACCGCACTGTAACAATACACAGATACCTCACCGCACTGTAACGATACAGAGATACCTCACCGCACTGTAACGATACAGAGATATCTCACCGCACTGTACCAATACAGAGATACCTCACCGCACTGTAACAATACAAAGATACCTCACCGCACTGTAACAATACAGAGATACCTCACCGCACTGTAACAATACAGAGATACCTCACCGCACTGTAACAATACAGAGATACCTCACCGCACTGTAACAATACAGAGATACCTCACTGCACTGTACCAATACAGAGATACCTCACCGCACTGTACCAATACAGAGATACCTCACCGCACTGTAACAATACAGAGATACCTCACCACACTGTAACAATACAGAGATACCTCACCGCACTGTAACAATACAGAGATACCTCACCACACTGTAACAATACAGAGATACCTCACTGCACTGTACCAATACAGAGATACCTCACCGCACTGTACCAATACAGAGATACCTCACCGCACTGTAACAATACAGAGATACCTCACCACACTGTAACAATACAGAGATACCTCACCGCACTGTAACAATACAGAGATACCTCACCACACTGTAACAATACAGAGATACCTCACCGCACTAACAATACAGAGATACCTCACCGCACTGTAACGATACAGATATACCTCACCACACTGTAACAATACAGAGATACCTCACCGCACTGTAACAATACAGAGATACCTCACCGCACTGTAACAATACAGAGATACCTCACCGCACTGTAACAATACAGAGATACCTCACCGCACTGTACCAATACAGAGATACCTCACCACACTGTAACAATACAGAGATACCTCACCGCACTGTAACAATACAGATATACCTCACCGCACTGTAACAATACAGAGATACCTCACCGCACTGTAACAATACAGAGATACCTCACCGCACTGTACCAATACAGAGATACCTCACCACACTGTAACAATACAGAGATACCTCACCGCACTGTAACAATACAGATATACCTCACCGCACTGTAACAATACAGATATACCTCACCGCACTGTAACAATACAGAGATACCTCACCGCACTGTAACAATACAGAGATACCTCACCGCACTGTACCAATACAGAGATACCTCACCACACTGTAACAATACAGAGATACCTCACCGCACTGTAACAATACAGATATACCTCACCGCACTGTAACAATACAGAGATACCTCACCGCACTGTAACAATACAGAGATACCTCACCGCACTGTAACAATACAGAGATACCTCACCGCACTGTACCAATACAGAGATACCTCACCACACTGTAACAATACAGAGATACCTCACCGCACTGTAACAATACAGAGATACCTCACCGCACTGTAACAATACAGAGATACCTCACCGCACTGTACCAATACAGAGATACCTCACCACACTGTAACAATACAGAGATACCTCACCGCAATGTAACAATACAGATATACCTCACCGCAGTGTAACAATACAGAGATACCTCACCGCACTGTACCAATACAGAGATACCTCACCACACTGTAACAATACAGAGATACCTCACCGCACTGTAACAATACAGATATACCTCACCGCACTGTACCAATACAGATATACCTCACCACACTGTAACAATACAGAGATACCTCACCGCACTGTAACAATACAGATATACCTCACCGCACTGTAACAATACAGAGATACCTCACCGCACTGTAACAATACAGATATACCTCACCGCACTGTAACAATACAGAGATACCTCACCGCACTGTACCAATACAGAGATACCTCACCACACTGTAACAATACAGAGATACCTCACCGCACTGTAACAATACAGATATACCTCACCGCACTGTACCAATACAGAGATACCTCACCACACTGTAACAATACAGAGATACCTCACCGCACTGTAACAATACAGATATACCTCACCGCACTGTAACAATACAGAGATACCTCACCGCACTGTAACAATACAGAGATACCTCACCACACTGTAACAATACAGAGATACCTCACCGCACTGTAACAATACAGAGATACCTCACCGCACTGTAACAATACAGAGATACCTCACCGCACTGTAACAATACAGATACCTCACCACACTGTAACAATACAGAGATACCTCACCACACTGTAACAAAACACAGATACCTCACCGCACTGTAACGATACAGAGACACCTCACCGCACTGTAACGATACAGAGATATCTCACCGCACTGTACCAATACAGAGATACCTCACCGCACTGTAACAATACAGAGATACCTCACCGCACTGTAACAATACAGAGATACCTCACCGCACTGTAACAATACAGAGATACCTCACCGCACTGTAACAATACAGAGATACCTCACCGCACTGTAACAATACAGAGATACCTCACTGCACTGTACCAATACAGAGATACCTCACCGCACTGTACCAATACAGAGATACCTCACCGCACTGTAACAATACAGAGATACCTCACCACACTGTAACAATACAGAGATACCTCACCGCACTGTAACAATACAGAGATACCTCACCACACTGTAACAATACAGAGATACCTCACTGCACTGTACCAATACAGAGATACCTCACCGCACTGTACCAATACAGAGATACCTCACCGCACTGTAACAATACAGAGATACCTCACCACACTGTAACAATACAGAGATACCTCACCGCACTGTAACAATACAGAGATACCTCACCACACTGTAACAATACAGAGATACCTCACCGCACTAACAATACAGAGATACCTCACCGCACTGTAACGATACAGAGATACCTCACCACACTGTAACAATACAGAGATACCTCACCGCACTGTAACAATACAGAGATACCTCACCGCACTGTAACAATACAGAGATACCTCACCGCACTGTAACAATACAGAGATACCTCACCGCACTGTACCAATACAGAGATACCTCACCACACTGTAACAATACAGAGATACCTCACCGCACTGTAACAATACAGATATACCTCACCGCACTGTAACAATACAGAGATACCTCACCGCACTGTAACAATACAGAGATACCTCACCGCACTGTACCAATACAGAGATACCTCACCACACTGTAACAATACAGAGATACCTCACCGCACTGTAACAATACAGAGATACCTCACCGCACTGTAACAATACAGAGATACCTCACCGCACTGTACCAATACAGAGATACCTTACCACACTGTAACAATACAGAGATACCTCACCGCACTGTAACAATACAGATATACCTCACCGCACTGTAACAATACAGAGATACCTCACCGCACTGTACCAATACAGAGATACCTCACCACACTGTAACAATACAGAGATACCTCATCGCACTGTAACAATACAGATATACCTCACCGCACTGTACCAATACAGAGATACCTCACCACACTGTAACAATACAGAGATACCTCACCGCACTGTAACAATACAGATATACCTCACCGCACTGTAACAATACAGAGATACCTCACCGCACTGTAACAATACAGATATACCTCACCGCACTGTGACAATACAGAGATACCTCACCGCACTGTACCAATACAGAGATACCTCACCACACTGTAACAATACAGAGATACCTCACCGCACTGTAACAATACAGATATACCTCACCGCACTGTACCAATACAGAGATACCTCACCACACTGTAACAATACAGAGATACCTCACCGCACTGTAACAATACAGATATACCTCACCGCACTGTAACAATACAGAGATACCTCACCGCACTGTAACAATACAGAGATACCTCACCACACTGTAACAATACAGAGATACCTCACCGCACTGTAACAATACAGATATACCTCACCGCACTGTACCAATACAGAGATACCTCACCACACTGTAACAATACAGAGATACCTCACCGCACTGTAACAATACAGAGATACCTCACCGCACTGTAACAATACAGATATACCTCACCGCACTGTACCAATACAGAGATACCTCACCACACTGTAACAATACAGAGATACCTCACCGCACTGTAACAATACAGATATACCTCACCGCACTGTAACAATACAGAGATACCTCACCGCACTGTAACAATACAGAGATACCTCACCACACTGTAACAATACAGAGATACCTCACCGCACTGTAACAATACAGATATACCTCACCGCACTGTACCAATACAGAGATACCTCACCGCACTGTAACAATACAGAGATACCTCACCACACTGTAACAATACAGAGATACCTCACCGCACTGTAACAATACAGATATACCTCACCGCACTGTACCAATACAGAGATACCTCACCACACTGTAACAATACAGATATACCTCACCGCACTGCAACAATACAGAGATACCTCACCGCACTGTAACAATACAGAGATACCTCACCACACTGTAACAATACAGAGATACCTCACCGTACTGTAACAATACAGATATACCTCACCGCACTGTACCAATACAGAGATACCTCACCACACTGTAACAATACAGAGATACCTCACCGCACTGTAACAATACAGAGATACCTCACCGCACTGTACCAATACAGAGATACCTCACCGCACTGTAACAATACAGAGATACCTCACCACACTGTAACAATACAGAGATACCTCACCACACTGTAACAATACAGAGATACCTCACCGCACTGTAACAATACAGAGATACCTCACCGCACTGTAACAATACAGAGATACCTCACCGCACTGTAACAATACAGAGATACCTCACCGCACTGTAACAATACAGATATACCTCACCGCACTGTAACAATACAGATATACCTCACCACACTGTAACAATACAGAGATACCTCACCGCACTGTAACAATACAGAGATACCTCACCGCACTGTAACAATACAGAGATACCTCACCGCACTGTAACAATACAGAGATACCTCACCGCACTGTAACAATACAGAGATACCTCACCGCACTGTACCAATACAGAGATACCTCACCGCACTGTAACAATACAGAGATACCTCACCGCACTGTAACAATACAGGGATACCTCACCGCACTGTAACAATACAGATATACCTCACCGCACTGTACCAATACAGAGATACCGCACCGCACTGTAACAATACAGATATACCTCACCACACTGTAACAATACAGAGATACCTCACCACACTGTAACAATACAGAGATACCTCACCGCACTGTAACAATACAGATATACCTCACCACACTGTAACAATACAGAGATACCTCACCACACTGTAACAATACAGATATACCTCACCGCACTGTAACAATACAGAGATACCCCACCGCACTGTAACAATACAGAGATACCTCACCACACTGTAACAATACAGAGATACCTCACCGCACTGTAACGATACAGAGATACCTCACCGCACTGTAACAATACAGAGATACCTCACCGCACTGTAACAATACAGAGATACCTCACCGCACTGTAACAATACAGAGATACCTCACCGCACTGTAACAATACAGAGATACCTCACCACACTGTAACAATACAGAGATACCTCACCGCACTGTAACAATACAGAGATACCTCACCGCACTGTAACAATACAGATATACCTCACCGCACTGTAACAATACAGAGATACCTCACCGCACTGTAACAATACAGAGATACCTCACCGCACTGTACCAATACAGAGATACCTCACCGCACTGTAACAATACAGAGATACCTCACCACACTGTAACAATACAGAGATACCTCACCGCACTGTAACGATACAGAGATACCTCACCGCACTGTAACAATACAGAGATACCTCACCGCACTGTAACAATACAGAGATACCTCACCGCACTGTAACAATACAGAGATACCTCACCGCACTGTAACAATACAGAGATACCTCACCACACTGTAACAATACAGAGATACCTCACCGCAATAATACAGAGCAGAACAACGCTCATAAGCCGCACCTTACTGCGCAGCAACAACGCTCATGACACATAGTCTCACCTTACTGCAGCGGTTTTCAGCGTCAATGGAAATGTTACTCACTTTTGATAACCAGAATGGCACGCTACCAATACCCCTCCCTTATTACGCAGACTGCAGTTCTCAGCTTCAAGCTATGCGGTACAGCACAACTTCAAGGCCTACTAGTGCCATCTATGGAGAGGTATATAGTAGACGTGTGCTGTTGCTTTTATTCTAAAGCGGTGGTTCTCAACGTATAAAAACACTAAAACGCAACATAAAGCTTAGCATCTTTAAGCATTAATTGGTTGTGGTACTCTTGGCGATACTACGGTCTGCCCCTATAGCTCAGTAAGGGAAGCCTGGGCTTCTGACCTCACCCGGTGTGGCAGGCCGGGTTCGTGTCGCTTCGACTCTCGCTCTTCGTTGCACTTAATCGCAAGGTCCGCTTGGATATCGATCCGTTGTAGGATTTTACCAGATCTACCAGGTCCAGCATATGCCTAGATGAATAATTTATAGAATTATAATTATAGATACTATATGTCTGCCATGTCTTTTCAGTGGACCATAATTGTACCTGGACCTTAAAGCATGCAAGTGGCTAAATTTTATCTAGAGACCCAATTGCATCCCAGATATACTATCGTAATTTGTCGTGATGTGGAGTGTAGAGTCCCGGACTCGCTGTTGGATTCTACCGAGAGCTATGTTGGATTCTACCGAGAGCTGTGCAGTGCAACTTGATTACCGTTCTCACGTCTTCCTTGCTGTTGCTGTCGCTGTTGGATTCTACCGAGAGCTATGTTGGATTCTACCGAGAGCTATGCAGTGCAACTTGACTACCGTTCTCACGTCTTCCTTCGGAACTTTTTCCGTAAACAAATCAACCATTAGTGAGTTAAGAAAATTTGTCTGCATTTCTAAAAAACAAAACAAGAAGAGAGCATGAAACTTAAAGCAGTGCTCAAGAAA
>JAXIVJ010010014.1:0-17500 GCA_036785665.1 Chirona hameri
CGAATTAAGTGACGTCACTACACATGAGATTTACAACAAATCAGCTAAACTTTAACAGACCGTACAAATGCCATATTGTGAGAAAAAATGCAATGCAAAAACGACAAAAGATAGCAAATGGCAAGGGCTACAACATGGCTATCTAAGATTTTGAAAGTTTTAGTTTTTGACCCCAAAAAACTCAAAAATAAAATCCTTTTTATTGTATTTTTGTTTTGTTGGGGGGGATTGTCACAAATCGAAATTTTATTTTTTTTAAATCAACAACGGAAGATTATGTCAGAGGCAACTACCATACACAAAATAATTGAAGAAAAAATAAATTGTGTAGGCAACTACCATACACAATTTCAAACTGATATCTCCATTTTTGACTGACTTATGGCATCAAAAGTGCCATAAGTCAGTCAAAGCAATTTATCAGGGTAATGTAATGTATCAGACATGATAGTTTTATTCGCAATCAATGACAACATTCAGAGCAAGTTCCTAAACAAACAGACGTTTCGACATACAGGGTGTCTTCGTCAGTGTAAATTATCAATATTTAAATTATAAAGACATTAGACATTAGACACAAAGACATTAATACAAAGTCAAGCAAACACAATCAGCTGCAGGCAAACTGCTGCCTGAAGCTGATTGTGTTTGCTTGACTTTGTATTAATGTCTTTGTGTCTAATGTCTAATGTCTTTATAATTTAAATATTGATAATTTTACACTGACGAAGACTGTTTGTTTAGGAATTTGCTCTGAATGTTGTCATTGATTGCGAATAAAATTATCAGGGTAACTTATGTTATATTTTGAAATTGCGTTTTTGGCCTTTATTGACCAGATACATACAAATAAATGCCAGCACTGCATTCCTGAGACAAAACTGGTCCAGAAACATGCCTTTTTAATTTATATTTATCAATTTAAATTGTTGACCTTCAATGATCTGAACTTGACCTGAACTTGACAATAACTTCAGGTAAATTAAATCAATTGGTATAATGACTATCACTATCGAATTATACGTGGCAAATAACCCATACAACATGTGCTTTATGACTTTCGTAGATATTTTGCGCATAGTGACTTTTTGTGACCTGACCTTGCCCTTGACCTTTGCCAACAATCTCACTTTAGCTCATGCGGGATGTGTACCATACTGTTGGCAGAACTTTGGGTGATCATGGTCGTAATTGAAGGCTTTGGATGGAAAGTATGGCCCATAAATTCAAATACGTCGATTTTGACCTTTGACCTGACCGTGACCTGACATTTGACCTCACTTTGACCTTTTTGAGTATGCTTTAAATTCCCCTTATTGAGAGCTTTGGTTTGCCGCCTAGTGCATCTCGCTGCGAGTATTGGTTCGGAAGATAACCAGGTGAGGCGTGTAACGCCCCCCAGTCAATGCCGGGTTAAAGTGATTGTTGATGTGACTGCAGAATGCAAACTTAATCTTCACGAGAGAATAAAAAACAGCCCATACATTATCATTCTTCCTTTTTCTGATATCCCTTCCTCAGTACAACCTTGATAATTGCATCATGATAGCCAAATCACGACGTCCAACCTCGCCTTTCCAAGATGTTTTTTTTTATAACTGTTAAGCGTATCATATTCAAATAAAACATACATGCATTCTAGTTAGACCAGCTATGATCCTTGTGTTTGCGATGTGCGACTTCACGTTATAAAGCGCCTGTTGCATGATGATGTAATTTAATACTTAATTGCATGAAATTACCACACACCGCACCTTAATCACCAGTTCAGAAGTGTGAGTAAACAAATCGCTATTTTGTTGTAGAAACATTTCATCGTGTTTACATAGTGTTTACATAAGTGTGCATAGTGCATAGTGCAGAAGTGTTTACACGTGTAGTTGAACATTTACTTATCACATAGAACCTTCACACTCGACATATTGTGATTGTCATATTAGTAAATGAGGCTTAATGTGACGCATACAATTTTGAAATGTTTTTTACTCCTATTGATTGAGAATGCATTTTACTAAAACCATTTATGAGAATGACACTGGCGATGGTATTTCAATTTCGATCTGTCACAACTCATTTTATAAACGTCCTGAAGAGATAGGCCCACCCCTCCTGTTCTGTTGTGTTGTTGTTGTAAATATCTCCTGATTGTACTGGTCGATATCCATGATTTATTGTCTACCTGCTAACAAATGAATGGCGCGTCGTTTAAAGTAAGAAAAACACAAATCGCCCGAAAACTGAGTTATAGGTCATCAAAGTAAAACACACTTCCAAATGTCTCCAAAATGACCGCAGTGAAATGTTGATATGTAAATGACCTGAGGTCAAATGCAATTTCTATCACACCTATTGTATCATTAGACTTTCAAACATATAATTAAACCCATTTTTGGGGTATATACATGCAATCACTGCGTTCCATAACAATGTCAAGCCAAGGAGCGCATAACAAGCAAAATTTAGCATATTTGTCTTCATTTGACCTTGAAGATATTGACCTAGGGTCATTAAATTTTCACAAAACAGAGATCCCCACAGCACCTCTCTACCCTACAAATTTCGTTATTGTGGCTCTTATGGGGCTGAGATTTTAAGGGGGGATCAACCCCCCCCCCCTTCCAGTGCGTGTAATTCTCAGAAGCCCTCTAGTGCGCGTGTTAAAAGCGCAATAGAGTCATTTCATTGAAGCGGGTTTATTATACTCCAATATGAGAAGAAGAAAACATGTCAGACCAAATGCCTCTCATCCGTTTGGTTATCGTTAAATCAATTTGTATTGCTGCGTCACTTTTCTATCAACTAAAGACAATGTTAAGGTGGGTTTATCCCTTCAGCATCCTATAGCACAAGTATTCTGAGCGCCGTTTTGACCGGGCCTGCGCCCTCGTGAGCGGGCGCCTACTGCACGCTGTGCCTCTCGCTGCCCTCTGACGCCCCTGCGCTCCTCTGACGTCTGTCGCGGGTGTACAGAGTGTGGAAGGAGATGACACTCAACTCGACGACCGACCAGGCCAAATACCGCGTCTGGGACTACCCCATCAAGGAGCAGTACACCCACATCCTGAACGTCATCCAGAAGACCGGCATGGTGCCCAACGACACGGTCGGCTTCGAAAATGTACGTCAGCCGGCTGACAAGGCACGTCAGCCGGCTACACGTCAGTACGTCCGGCACGTCAGTACGTCAGCCGGCTGACAAGGCGTTTGTTGGTACGGTTTCGGAAGTTTCTGGGAAGTGGGAACGTATACACATTTAGATGATTCCTCGTTGTGCACGTTACCTCTACTTTACTTTTTGTCCAGGATTTATGATACTTCCAGCAAACTTCCATTTAATCTGGAACTATGTATCCATTTAATGATGGGCAAAAATGCATGCTATACGGAAACAAAACCCGTAACAATGTTTAGTGGCTGCACTACGAACCTCAGTATTGATCCCCCATCTATATTCCTCCGCGGCCCGTCATTCCGCTGTCCTCAGGTGCTGGCTAACAAGAAGGGCGAGTACGCGTTCATCCACGACGCGTCGATCGTACGTTACGAGGTGTACCGCAACTGTAACCTGACCCAGGTGGGCGAGCCGTTCGCCGAGCAACCGTACGCCATCGCCGTTCAGCAGGGCAGCCACCTCCAGGACGAGATCAGCAAAAAGTACGTATACATTCTGACCTCGAGCGCGAGGCTGCCGCTGATCCACCGGCACCGCGCTCCCCCGCCCCAGCCGAGTCGAACATCGACTCAGGCCCCGCCTCCCCGGCCTCCGCAGCACCAGCGGAGTGCCGACTCTCGGAGGACTCCTCGGACGACTCTCTCATGAGAGCCGTCTCCCAGTCAATCGCCCGCAACCACGCCCCGCCCTCTCGCTCCAACTCTCCGCCCGCCCGCCCCGCCCACTCCCCTCCCCCGCCCTCCCGCTCCAACTCCCCGCCCGCCCACTCCCCTCCCCGACTCTCGGAGAGTGACACCCAGTCAGATTCCTCGCGCTCCCACTCCTCGCCCTCCCGCCCGGCCGCCCGCCCCCGCAGGCATACTCGAGCGACCTCCAGGCAAGGCTTGGACAGTAAAAGTAAATCTAAATGAATAATCAACAGTCAGAATTTGTCCTCCAATGGAATGTTAGATCTTTAATATCCCATTGGGGGCAATTCAAACATTACGTCTTAAATAATAATCCGTTAGTAGCCGCTGTTCAGGAAACCCATTTTATTGACGCCGACTTTAATAATTATACCTTGAAAATCGCCGGCTATAGCCTTTACACAAACAACGTAAATGCATCACCTCGCCGAGGCGGCTCGGCTTTGCTTATTTCAAACCAACTTTTGCATCATCAAATCGACCTTCAAACAACCTTAGACGCAGTCGGCGTTAATATTAAAATCGCTCAGCTAGAAATAACTCTCATTTCAATTTATTTTTGTCCTACGGAGGACATAGACATTGATTCTTTTTCCCAGCTTATTACAAATATTAACACCCCATGTCTGATTATGGGCGATTTCAACGCGCATAGTCGGGCGTGGGGCTGCCTTCGGAACTCTTTCCGAGGCCAAATTATGCTGGACCTACTGGACCGGCATAATTTGGTCTTCCTTAACGACCAATCACCCACACACGTACACCACTCAGGAGGCGAGGTGACTTACAGCGCCATCGATCTCGCCTTCGCCACACCACGCATCGCGACTCTTTTTACATTTAACGCACAATCAGACCCTCTTTTTAGCGATCATTTCCCAATTCACTTAGAACTCCAAGTCCCTTCAGGACAGACAAATTTTTACTCTCTGCCTAGATGGAACCTTCGCAAAGCCGACTGGTCCTCCTTTCAAAAACACATTGACACTAGTCACCCCGCAGACTCCCAGACCGACATTAACACATTTTTAAACACTATTCTCGCATCAGCACACCAGCACATTCCACACACACGCACACACACACAACACCACCCGAGGCAGCGTACTGCCCCGTGGTGGAACACAGAATGCCAAAGAGCTGTTGCCCTCCGGAAAAGAGCATTTCGAAAATTAAAATTTTGTATAACTGCAGAAAACGAACACGAAGTACGGAAAACCCGCTCTTTGGCTAAAACAATCATTGACAAAGCAAAAAAAGAATCTTGGCAGGAATTCTCATCTACCTTTAATCGATTTACCTCCCTCTCAAAAATTTGGACATTAATCAAATCGTTTTCAAATAAAAGACCACCGGCATACAAAATCCCACACTTACAAATACACAACACATCTTACACGCTTCCCCTAGAGGTGGCAACACAATTTGCACAACACTACGCTAACATATCATCAGCACAACAATGTACACCAACTTTTGCTAACCAACTTAACGATCAATTTCAATCTATCAGCTTTGACTCTAATAACGTAGAAATATACAACTCTCTTTTTACTAACTCAGAGTTAACGTACGCTATAGGTAAATGTGGTAAAACTTCTGTAGGGCCAGATCAAATTGACTACTCCTTCTTTAAAAACTTGACAGAGACTGGTCTCACCAACTTACTAACAGCCTTCAATACCATGTGGTTTGACGGCACTTTCCCTGAATCTTGGCATAATAGTACGCTAATTCCTATAATTAAACCTCGCAAACCTAAATCTTCTCCCGCTAGCTATCGCCCTATTTCTCTAACTAGTTGTGCATGTAAACTATTCGAACGCATGGTTAATGGACGCATCAGGACATACATTGAATCAAATAATTTACTTACCCCACACCAAAGTGGTTTTCGACCTGGTCGTTCCACTGCGGACAATTTAGTTGGTCTTATCGACTCTGTCCAGCGCGGCTTTCGAGGGAGAGAGGTCACAATTGCCCTCTTCCTTGATTTGAGAGCTGCGTTTGACAGAGTCAACAAAACCGCACTTCTAGTAAAGGTCCATAAGGCCGGAATTCGAGGTCGACTCGCCAAATTCATCCAAAACTTTTTAGAAAATAGAACTTTTAATGTAAGGTGCGGCAACACATATTCTCCAAATCAAAATCAGGACCACGGTGTCCCACAGGGATCGGTCCTCTCCCCGACCCTATTTTTAATTATGATTAACGACATCTTCAGTAATATTAATAAGATCGACAAAGGTCTCAAATTTTCAATGTACGCTGATGACCTGGCGGTGTGGTTCTCGCACCCGAGTGTCGATCAAGCCAGCAAAACGTTACAACTAGTACTCATTGATATAAAGGTTTGGTGCGACCAATGGGGTCTGGAAATTTCTCCAAGTAAATCTGCATCTCTAATTTTTTCAAAGAAACCTGCATATGTGGAACCCTACATTCCATTAAAATATAACAATCAAATTATCCCTTTTGTCAAATCATTCAAGTATCTGGGAATAACGCTAGACACACGTCTCTCGTTCATCCCACACTTCAATGATTTAGTACAGAGATGTACGCGACGAATTAATATTATGAAGTCATTGGCTGGTCGAGAGTGGGGCGCAGATCGCGCCACTCTCCTCCAACTATATACTTCCCTGATACGCCCAGTACTGGATTATAACGCATTCTTATTTGATGACATATGTTCCAAACAAATTAAAAAATTGCAAACTGTCCAAAACGCTGCCTTGCGCATCGTGACTGGAGCCTGCCGCACCACCAACACCACAAACTTACACATCGACACTAACATTCCCACACTCTGCCGCCGACGCAAATACACACTACTTAGATTCTACGCCAGAGCAAGTTCACACCCCACACGCCCAACATTCCACATCTTAAATCACCCCGCACCCACTAGACGACAAACACTACTACAAAAACGACACCCGCTTATCAGCCACAGAATCAGACAAACACTCACACTATTCAACATCGCTCACATCACCACAATGCCAACGCCACCACTCACACCTCACTGGCTCGACACAACACCAGACACACACCGCCTCTTCACACACAACAAAAACACAGTCACCGCGTCAGAAACACTCTCACTCTTCCACGAACACAAATCACAACACAACACATACACATACATATACACAGACGGTTCACGGGGCGAAGGCCGAACCGGCGGTGCATTCTACACAAACACAGTTAGCAATAACTTTAGACTTCCCGACATAAATAGCGTATACACAGCGGAATTGTCAGCCATTTTATTAGCATTAATATACGTCAGAAAAGAAAAACTTAAGGAAGTAGTCATTTGCACAGACTCGTCCGCCTCGCTCACGGCTATTTCCTCGATTAGTGAATGTAGAAACCCGATAGTATTTAAAATCAGACAACTAATCAAGTATTTAAACAGTAAAAACAATAGTATTAAATTCATCTGGATCCCAGGACACGCAGGTATCCCGGGAAACGAGGAAGCCGACAGACTTGCGAAATTGAGCCTAGAATTACCTTCAGTAAACCAACTTCCAAGCCCAGTATCAGACGTGTTAAATTATATTAATTCTCAACTTAGCGTACTGCGCCAGAGCGAGTGGGACGCCGCTCCGCATTTTCATCTTTATCCAATCAAGCCAAAAGTCCAACATTTTATATCTAGTCACCAGAATTGTAGAGAGAAGGAGGTAATTTTGGCGCGCCTCCGTCTCGGTCATACAAAAATTACTCATTATTATATTATGGAGAATCTCCCGCCACCAAATTGCCAACATTGCCCAGGTTATCCGCGCTACACAATCAAGCACTTACTTATTACTTGCCCAGTACACAACGATAAACGACAGAACATTATTAATTACACACAACAAAATGGCATCACATTAAATCTTCAAACACTGTTAGGTGATAGTTATCCTGAATTGATAGGTCTCCTCTTAGATTATCTCTACCGAACACGATTAGCTAATCAAATATAACAGGGGTTTTTGGCCTTGCGCATTTTTGGCCCACCGCGCAGGTTTTTTCCCCTTTGCCTTAGACGCTGGGTTTTTTATTATTCAGGACTTTTCGCCCAGCTAAATACACCCCACAACCAGGTCTCGCCGAGGCGCCGGAGCCAGGCAGACTGGCAACAGTCTCCCGTTGTGGCAATGACGGCACCGCCACGGCTCCATCAACACTGACACTGTACAAGTGTATTGTAATAAAAATATGTATGCATGTGTGTCTCGTGTTTGACTTATTTTTGACTTTGAACGAAATACTTAACGTAAAGCTAGATATTATTTTTGACCTTGAACGAAATACTTAACGTAATGCTAGATATTATATTTGACCTTGAACGAAATACTTAACGTAATGTTAGATATTATATTTACTTTGAACAAATAATTTTTCCGGGTACAAATAAACCGGTTAACGTAATTAGTAACGTAAAATAGCTGCCCTAGTCCCTAGTTTGCTCCGGGTCACATAAACCGGTTAACGTAGTTTTTTGCCTGGCAAATTGCCAGAGGTCATTGCCCCTCCCCGGAAAATGGCTATAGGCCGTTCTGGGAAGAATAGGAAAAAAACAGGAAAAAAAACGTATACATTCGACGGGTAGCTATAACTATTATTATTACCGAGCGGGCGCGAAGTGAGGCAAAAATTAAAGTGAGGTTTCTCGTCAACTTACTAGACAAATTTACATTTGACCCGGCCCGACACGGCCGTACATGCGCTTTTCGGAAGCTAATAACTTTGCAACCACTGCTCCGATTGAGATCGGGGTTTCACCATTGCATAGGTCCATCAAATCAACTTGGTTTTTGGTATGGTGCGTTCTGATAGGGGTGGTACCACATAGCGCGTGGAACGCGCAAAAGTGGGGCAGGTCAAATCACCGATTTTAGAGGAAAATCCGGTCGGGCTTTCTAAGAGCCAATGATGCTATAGGCGGCGGAACGGGGGGGGGGGCACCGTGCCCCCTTGAATTTGCAAGGGTGCACCCATATCAAAGTGCCCCCTTTAAATTTGGTATGCCTAAGGTTCATGATTTAGGTCTAATTATACAATTTATGGAAACACATTTGTATAATGCCGTGATTCTTTACGAGCGTGATAATGCAGGCCTGGCATTTCCGTTAAATAGGCTAGACGTTGCGTCAATATCATGCAGTGGTTTAGTGCACGACGGAAACCGCGCTAATACACATAATGCGCAGCTTAGACTTAATCCGCGCCCCGCTGGAGGGGGGTAATATCTGCCCCCTCCCGGATTTTCTCAATAACTTGAAAATTATGATAGATATTGACGTAAAACTTTCAGTACTTTATGCTACATCAATTCTACGTCTTCTGAAGAAAAAAAATAAAGAAATTGATGCATTACTTTGGGAGATAATGTCGTTTTAATGACGTCATGACATGCAATTTTTTTGGTGGAAAAACGATACTTAGAAAAAGAATAAACGTAAAAGAATAACCGTAATAAGGAAAGAATAACATATAAAAACCGTAGAAAATCGAGTTTTATGAGAATTGCAAATAAAAAACGCCATAAGAATGGAAATTACATTCTCGTTAAAATGGCTGTCTCGGATTTGTGACATTTTTGGTTTTTGACCTCAAAAATAAAAAAAATAAACTGTCTTTTCTGGAAAATGTCCACAAAATCAAAATATTGAAGATATTTATCAAACAAACGGCATATTCATTAGTGAAACAAATATATAAGATATCCAAACCAAATTTCAAAGCAATATCTTTATTTTTGACTGACTTATGCCGCGCCGTACCGGGGGGGGGGGCGTTTAGACCAGCCCCCACCAGTAACGGTTGGCAGCACTCGGGCGTTTGGGCGTTAAAAACCCACTACACCATAGGGTTCCCATGTTAAATCGATGATTTTCAGACGAGGCTGGCTCGTAACCTATGGTACATATTTTAAATCCGACTTCTGGAACAGATAGCTACAATCCTTAGCTACAACGTTTCTATTTATCATTTTTCGATATTCTGGGCGTAAAAAGGCTACATGGGCTTGGGGGTTAAAAATATCGGAACGACCGCTGACCGCTTCCAAATGCTTCTACAGTACTGAAATATACACTACTTCGACTACTACTTCGTAGTAGAATTTAATATGAGCGCTTCCAAATACTACATGTACTGCAAATACACTACTTTGACTACTACTTCGTATATTTGCTGGCGCTTAATTCAATAAATAAAGATATAATCTATGGAAATATAAGTTATTGATAGCAAGCAATACCATTAATTTATAATAGACAAAACAATTACGATACAAATTATATCTTGTCTAATTAATTTGGGCGTTACATTCCTTACTGTTCTACCCGTTGTTCTATTACCCTTGTTTAGACGCCCCCCTTAAGGTTTCTCAAGGAGGCGCCGTTTTTTGGCACAGGTGTTCGGGCATTAATTACCCACATTGTGTGAAATTCTTGACCTCGAGTCATCAGTCAACAGATATTTTCCACACCATTTCATCAAAAAAACAATACGGAAGAAGCCCAGAATTTGATGGGAAACCGAAATTTGTTACCAAGTACTTGACAGTACCTACTTACATACCGGTCGTTATAAGTGTAGAACGCTTATCAACTTTATCTTGAAATATCTCTCCGAAGGAATTTGTATATGCAAAATGCGATGAATTTACAATATATTTTGGTCTTGTCTGTCGTTTTCAAGTAATGGCTCCATTTTTGTGGAAAAATGTTATTATGTCCCTTTAAAGAGATCAAATGCACACAAGACAGCATGCAATATGTATATTGCGCAGCCAACTGCATATTCTGTTGTGACATTTTTGACGATGTGGCTGCAGAAGGAACGCTATTTCTCTGATCGCCTCGACCACTGGCTGTGTTGGCCGCCAGTATTTCTCTGACCGCTCTGACCGTTGTATGTTTGGTCACTATCTGACCGCTCTGACCATCGGCTGTGCTGCTCTCCAGTATTCTGGAGCTGCAGAAGGACCGCTATTTCGAGGGACTGACGGCAAAGTACTGGAATGCCTCGCTGCGAGGCGAGTGCCCCAGTCGCGGAGACAGCGAGGGAATCACGCTGCACAGTCTCGGTAAGAAGCAGTCTGGCTCCGGTGTGCACTTCACTTTATAAGCATGCCGCTTGACGCTTGTCGGTACTCACTGGGAACATCTTATTGTGCAGCCGCACGCGAGGCCTTCGCAGATTTTCCATTTTTGTATGTGATTCGCTTGATATCTCTAACATTTTGGTGACACAAATTTTGATACCAAAATGTTAACCCGCGCACTGCAGGGGGTTTACGCGGAACACGAACTGCAGGAGGGGGTGATTTCCGCCCCACCCGTGAGATCTCGAAAACTACGCTAAGAAACTATAAGCGGAAAACGGCGTTTGATAGCTTGATACAAGTTTCTTTCGAAGGTATTCGGTATTTTTTAGGTCAGGTCAAAATTGAGGTCACCAGAGGTCATCAAATGTCAAATTTTCCAGTTTGTTCCTGTTTTAGGACTTCGCTCCAGAAATTCCCATATATCTCTGAAACTATGCTAGATAGAAACGAACGGAAAAAAGCGATCGCCAGCCATTGAAATTTTCAATCGACGAGGTGTCCTCAAATTTGATTTAAGGTCGATATTTGAGGCTCCAGAGGTCAAAAAAAGGGGGAAAATCTGTTTTTTTTACACGTTTGTACTGATAACTTTGTACTTAATAAAGTTAACGGAAAACAGTTTACGCCATTGTGTTTGTCTCGTCAAGGTGCTTCGAATGATATACATGGTGATCTTGTTAAGTCAACTTAAAAATGTACCACAGGTCACGTGACCTTGACCTGAGTTCAAGACCCAAATAGGTCATGTTGCATATAGGGAGACGTGTCTCGACGAGACAAACACATTGCTGTCGGTTTTACTTCTCTATCTTCATTATGTCGCGAGTTATTGACAAACAAGTGATGGTGAACTCGGATGACCTCCAATGACCCCATACTGAACCACCACTGAACAAAACTTACACTTGGATCATCAAGAACATCCTATAATAACATGATCCAGAAGTAATTGGACTAATATCATGCATATCCTTGAAATAGGAAGCATTTAAATATTTCCCCATTGACTTATTATGGAGAGGTGACGAAATTGACCTTACCTTAGGTCACCGATATCCAAATTCGTACCTTAGGTCACCGATAAACGAATTGTACGTACTTATGCCCTCATGACACCCTGTACGTTTCAAACTGATCGGTGAGAAACTCTGGCTTTGGCACAACAGCCAACGTTTTTGGAGGTTGTTTTGGAGGTGGAGGTTCACTTGACCTGGTCTGGTGACCTGACCTGAGATGACCCGATGTATTTTTTTTTGCAAAGTGTGCGCAATTGATGTCCTAACAGGTGTGCCAAAACCTGGCGGCGCTGCGCGCCGCCGTTTTTTTCGCTATCTGAGAAAAACATGAGGGGGGAGGGGGCGGCGGAAATCACCCCCCCCCCCCCCCCCCCCCCCTGCACTGCGCGGGTTAATAGAGGAAACACCTATTGTATCTTATTTTAAATTGTCTTTGTATCTTACTTTAAATTGTCTATCATCCCGAGTAGACGCTATTCAAGCGGACGGGACTGCTCGTCCTGACCTGACCGGATCGGACCCCTCCTGACGGCTGACGTAACCAGTTACCGGAACAGATCTGATCTGACCGCAGCCGCCTGTGTCTGCCACCAGGTGGAGTCTTCATCGCCACGCTGGCCGGCCTGGTCCTGGCCCTCATCACCCTGGCTGGAGAGGTCGTCTACCACAAGAACAAGTCGCAGACCAAGGTGACCACCATGGAGCAGAAGAAGATGGGCGTCTCCGTCATCAACGTCAACCCCCACCACAAGGAGTGAGCCGAGGCAGTGTCTTGCGTCGCAAAGTCGCCATCGCAAGGAAACACCGACCGACTATCTAATGCAGTGCTAACCCGGACAAGGAAGGCGTCAGAAGCTCTGTTACAAGCTCGCCATCGCGAAGAACAAGCAGGATTACGTTTCTGATGATTCGCTCGTCAGAACTTTGACGCTCATCAGAATTGTATATCACTATGTTTGCCTGCAACGTTGACTGTCCTAGGAACAGATCTACGGATATGATATATTCGTGGTCTGATTCACTCTGAGGAATCTCTCTGCCTAGTGGCTCATGTGTGCCGGGAATCTACGCCCGAGCAGCGGTGTTAGTGATTGTCTGTCGTATTGTGCTAGTGGGAACGAGGCCGGTTTAGATCGTTTGTCAGTCTCGTTATTTCCTGTGCACTCGCACAGTGCACATGATTGTGACAGCCGACAGAAGATTATCATCTTATATCCGTCTTTAAGTAACCGAGATTCCAACTTGCTTAAATGTGCCGTCCGCTGATCTCTTCGACCGGTGAAGAAATGCACCACAATGTATTTCGTTTGAACAAGTCGATACATGAGACACATGCTCGTGCATATACATTTCATCTTACGTATCTCATATGAAACCCACTTATTTTGGTGTACTGGTACCCATGTGACGCGAGAATTTCACCCCACAGTTGTCTGTACTCCGGTCGTTACCCATGTGACGCGAGAATTTCACCCCACAGTTGTCCGTACTCCGGTCGGTATCAATGTGACGCGATAATTTCACCCCACAGTTGTCTGTATTCCGGTCGGTATCAATGTGACGCGAGAATTTCACCCCACAGTTGTCTGTACTCCGGTCGGTAACAATGTGACGCGATAATTTCACCCCACAGTTGTCTGTACTCCGGTCGTTACCCATGTGACGCGATAATTTCACCCCACAGTTGTCTGTACTCCGGTCGGTACCCATGTGACGCGTGAATTTCACCCCACAGTTGTCTGTACTCCGGTCGGTATCAATGTGACGCGAGAATTTCACCCCACAGTTGTCTGTATTCCGGTCGGTACCCATGTGACGCGAGGATTTCACCCCACAGTTGTCTGTATCCGGTCGGTATCAATGTGACGCGATAATTTCACCCCACAGTTGCCTGTACTCCGGTCGGTACCCATGTGACGCGTGAATTTCACCCCATAGTTGTCTGTACTCCGGTCGGTATCAATGTGACGCGAGAATTTCACCCCACAGTTGTCTGTACTCCGGTCGGTATCCATATGACGCGAGAATTTCACCCCACAGTTGTCTGTACTCCGGTCGGTATCAATGTGACGCGAGAATGTCACCCCACAGTTGTCTGTACTCCGGTCGTTACCCATGTGACGCGAGAATGTCACCCCACAGTTGTCTGTACTCCGGTCGGTATCAATGTGACGCGAGAATTTCACCCCACAGTTGCCTGTACTCCGGTCGGTATCAATGTGACGCGAGAATTTCACCCCACAGTTGTCTGTTTTCCGGTCGGTATCAATGTGACGCGAGAATTTCACCCCACAGTTGTCTGTACTCCGGTCGGTACCCATGTGACGCGTGAATTTCACCCCACAGTTGTCTGTACTCCGGTCGGTATCAATGTGACGCGAGAATTTCACCCCACAGTTGTCTGTACTCCGGTCGGTATCAATGTGACGCGAGAATTTCACCCCACAGTTGTCTGTACTCCGGTCGGTACCCATGTGACGCGAGGATTTCACCCCACAGTTGTCTGTATCCGGTCGGTATCAATGTGACGCAAGTATGTCACCCCACAGTTGCCTGTACTCCGGTCGGTATCAATGTGACGCGAGAATTTCACCCCACAGTTGCCTGTACTCCGGTCGGTACCCATGTGACGCGTGAATTTCACCCCATAGTTGTCTGTACTCCGGTCGGTATCAATGTGACGCGAGAATTTCACCCCACAGTTGTCTGTACTCCGGTCGGTATCCATATGACGCGAGAATTTCACCCCACAGTTGTCTGTACTCCGGTCGGTATCAATGTGACGCGAGAATGTCACCCCACAGTTGTCTGTACTCCGGTCGTTACCCATGTGACGCGAGAATGTCACCCCACAGTTGTCTGTACTCCGGTCGGTATCAATGTGACGCGAGAATTTCACCCCACAGTTGTCTGTACTCCGGTCGGTATCAATGTGACGCGAGAATTTCACCCCACAGTTGTCTGTTTTCCGGTCGGTATCAATGTGACGCGAGAATTTCACCCCACAGTTGTCTGTACTCCGGTCGGTATCAATGTGACGCGAGAATTTCACCCCACAGTTGTCTGTACTCCGGTCGGTATCAATGTGACGCGAGAATTTCACCCCACAGTTGTCTGTACTCCGGTCGGTATCAATGTGACGCGAGAATTTCACCCCACAGTTGTCTGTACTCCGGTCGGTATCAATGTGACGCGAGAATGTCACCCCACAGTTGTCTGTACTCCGGTTGGTATCAATGTGACGCGATAATTTCACCCCACAGTTGTCTGTACTCCGGTCGGTATCAATGTGACGCGAGAATGTCACCCCACAGTTGTCTGTACTCCGGTCGGTATCAATGTGACGCGAGAATTTCACCCCACAGTTTTCTGTACTCCGGTCGGTATCAATGTGACGCGTGAATTTCACCCCACAGTTGTCTGTACTCCGGTCGGTATCAATGTGACGCGTGAATTTCACCCCACAGTTGTATGTACTCCGGTCGGTATCAATGTGACGCGAGAATTTCACCCCACAGTTGTCTGTACTCCGGTCGGTATCAATGTGACGCGATAATTTCACCCCACAGTTGTCTGTACTCCGGTCGGTATCAATGTGACGCGAGAATTTCACCCCACAGTTGCCTGTACTCCGGATGGAGATAGGCATTTATTGAAAGTGGAAGTTTTGGCTGGGCGAGATAGTCATGTGTCATTGTGTATGTCCGTTTCAGCAGTAGAAGCTAAGCAAGTTCGTTATGCATGCTTTGTTAGATGGTGATGAGCCCTGTCAGCTTTCTGTAAAAATAATGTATAATTTGTGTTACGGGGAAGTTTTAATAACTGTTAAATGATGAGAGCTACATTCAAACTGTACTGTTCCGCCATGTTGTATTGTAACAAATGGACACTGCTTATGCTGTCGAGTGTGAATCGATGACTATTAAAAAAATAACCGCATTTTCCTTCCCTCAAAATTACTTGATTAAAAAAATTCAAAAGTCTTAAATGTAGACATCATTATTGGTAACCTCGAACGCTTCTATTGGTAGGTTAGCCCGCGCCCCGGTGGACCTCTGAGACAACTTCGCCCTGGTGGAGGGTTAAAATCCCCCCCCCCCCCACCAACTCGAAAACTAAAAGAGCTAGAAAGACGCAGAAAAAACGTTCGAAAGCTCTCGACAAGGATATTCGAAAATACTCCAGTATTTTTGGCTCAGGTCAACATTGAGGTCACTAGAGGTCATCAAAGGTAAAATTTCCCAAGTATACGACATTGCTCCAGAAACCCCCAAATATCTCGGGAACTAAGATAGCTAGGAACAAACCGAAAAAGCAATCGAAATCTCGTGAAAAATACAATCGCTAACGTGTCCTCATATTTTTGCTCAGGTCAATAGTTTAGGCTCTAGAGGTCACCAAAAGTCGCGATAACATTTTCTTCCTAAAAATTGTTCGTGAATAACTTTTTGATCGGTTTCATATACAGCAATAGTTTTAACACCATCGTGTTTGTCTCGTCAAAACGCTTTAAATCACATTAATGGTGATCTTGTTAGGTCAACTTTAAAATTTGGCCTCAGGTCAAGGTCATTGGGTGACCCAGGTAAATCATGTTGCATATGGGGCGATGTGTCTTGACGAGACAAACACATTGGTGCCATTCGCACGTCTCTATCTTTATTATATTACGAGTTATTGGTAAAGCAGTGCTGTTGACCTCATATGACTTCAGCTTACCTTGCAGAGGTCACCGAGCAACAATTGCGCCTGGGTCATCAATAATGAGCTAAAATAACATGATTCTGAAATAATTAACCTGATCTAATGCATATTCTCTGAATAGGAAGCATTTGTATATTTTCTCATTGACTAATAACGGGGAGGTCACGAAATTGACCTGACCTTAAGCCACTGACACAAAACAAAATCCAAGATAAACGAATTGTAGGAACTTATGACCTCATGCAATCCTGTAAGTTGCAAATATATCAGACAAACACCGTGGCTATGGCACGACCACAAACATTTTTGGAGGTAAGGTCACTTGACGTGACTTGGTGACCTGACCTGAGATGACCTGAGGTCAACATTTTTACCAAATGTGAGCAATTGATGCCCAAATAGCTGTGCGAAATTTGGCGGCGTTACGCGCCGCCGTTTGCCCCATATTCTTGAAAAACCTCAGTGAGGTCATAATGAATGCCCTCCCCCACCAGGGCGAGGGTTAAGCTTATCATATAGAAACTTCAATAATTTCGGAAATAATTGGTGCGCGACAGATATAACAAAGTATAAATTGTAATTCAGGTCTACCATCTTGTAATTCAGAAATACTACGGACGAATGTTATTAGCATAAAATGCAAAAGAGGAGCCCCATAACTTCCTGCACTCGACATGGACAGCTTGCATTGATGTCCGATTGCCAGGCTGGTGGGCAATATGCCTAAAAGTAATTGCAAATCGGCGAAAACTGCACCTTTATCGCTTCAGCCTTACCCCAACGTAATTATAATATT
>JAXIVJ010010014.1:22500-25000 GCA_036785665.1 Chirona hameri
TGGTGTAAAGCATTTCCCATAACATTGAGAACTTTGCCCTCCAGAGGTCATCATAGGTCAAGGTCGTTGACCCCGGACCCCTACGATTTGGCTGGAAATTGGCACACATGTAGTACCCAGCGTCTTTATTCAGTGGTGTGAAGTGTTTCCCATGACATTGAGAACTTTGATCTCCAGAGGTCATCATAGGTCAAGGTCGTTTACCGCGGACCCCTACTATTTGGCTAAAAATTGGCACACATGTAGTACTCAGCGTCCCCATTATGTGGTGTGAAGCGGTTCCCATCACATTGAGAACTTTGACCTCCAGGGATCATCAAAGGTCAAGGTCGTTGACCCGGACCCCTACGATTTGGCTGAAAATTGGCACACATGTAGTACTCAGCGTCTTTATTCAATGGTGTGAAGCGTTTCCCATCTTATTGAAAACTTTGACTTCCAGAGGTCATCATAGGTCAAGTTCGGTCATTTGTGTTCCCTTTTTTGCTTCTTCTTTGGCGTGACGAGAATTTTGTTTTCATTGCAAAATGTTCGCCAAGGCGAGAAGAGCCGAAATCTGGAAATACATCATGTAAGGTGCAAGGTCTCAAGACGAGGTCGAAGTTTCACTAACCCTTCCCCACTTTTGGTGACTTTCCTACATCACCATGATCATTGTCATTCCTTGCAGTCTGCAGAAGTTGCCGTTTGTGTTCTGCATTACAATTCACATAGTGTTATCGGGTAATCGTCACCGTTAGGCGTCACCATCGTCATCGCAACCATTTATTATTTACATTTCCAAACTTAGACAAATGATCTGTCCAATTTCCTTCCACCAGACGCCAGACCAGCTCCTGAGATGCTTCCTCTCCCAGGGGGGGGGAAGAAGAAGGTACCGAAGCGTGGTATTTAACGCCCCCTGATGAATTTTCGTAATAGCTCAAACATGAATATGGCCATCAACGTGAAACTTCGGGTACCTTCTTCTAAATTACGTTTACGTCTTCTGTGAAAAATAAATAAATTTTGTCGACAAAATTTCGAGTTATAGCGAATTAAGTGAAGTCACTACACACGAATTTTACACCAAAATCAGCTAAAATGTAATAGACCGTAAAATGCCATATTTTGCGTAACATGCAATCCATCAACAAGAAAAGATAGAAAATAGCAAGGGCTACAAGATGGCTATCTCGGATTTTTGACAATTTGGTTTTTGACCACACAAATACACAAAGTTTTTGTTGGGGGGAAAATGCCCACAAAATCAAGTTTTTTATTCAAAGATATTCAAAAAGCCGGAATATATATCAGAGAACCACATATGAGAAACTACTGTAACGGGGTTTCGCTTCGCTTTTCTGTTTGTTCTTGCAACATTGCAACATTTTCGAAATTTTTGAAAACTCTTTTTTCCGGTTAATTTTGGGTCGCTGAATGCATTGCCATAAATAGTGAGGCTCTCTGGCAACAGTTAGAGCTGCTTGCAACAATTTTCAACAAATTGCAACATTTTTGAAATTTTGCTCACGGGGTATTCTTGAGATCCGGAATCGAAATATGGCACTTTCAGAATGATATACCCCCCTGTTTTCGAGATATTACTAAATGTTGTGGTTGCAAATGCATAATCGAACTAGACCCGTACATACATTTGTTTAATTTGGAGGCAAGTCAATCATCGGCGAGCACATAGGTCGCTGCACGGTTAGGGTGGGTGGCGGTTAAATTTTGCGGGTTAATAGGAAATTGGTCCGGTGGAATAAGGTCCGGGTTCCTTGTTCGTGAGCCGGCCTAATGGCTATCTGGCTCCTCCTTACATGGTTTCCCAACGGTTTATCTCCCAAATATCACAATGAATTCAGAAAATGGTTAACTGCCCCTCCTGCATGCCCAGTGCAACGCTACGCTGAGGACCATCTCCCACTGGGACTAACACAGTCATACGTCCTTGCACTCAGACTCTCCTCATGCATTCACTCAATCAATCTCTGTCATACTATGCAGTAAACTGTCAGGTTGGTCTCCTGACCCCTCCCTTTTTCCTATTCCCTCCAGTGGTGCGTAGCACTACGCCGGGTACGCAGTTTCGGCAGTCCTATGGCGTGCTTATGGCTCCCATAGACACTTGATAAGACAACGATTTAACAATTGCTTATGTGTATACTTACCTCGTAAAAATTCCATTGCGAAGTCCACCATTGTAGCCTTGGTATAGCTGAGCGCTCACGTCTTATTGCGTATTCCCGAGGCGTCTTCTGATACTACCACAGCAGCCTACTAAAAACCGAATTCTCACTGCCGGAGCTACCTGGCTCACTGCGGAATAAATCCCGTCTAACTGCAGTCACCCGACAAATGAGATGGACATAATGTTTCCCGTCGCCCTGCCAGTGATGCACCCGGGCTGCCACGGGGCCTACTATCCTCCGAGGTCGTAATCCTGCAAAGCACTCCGCGACCAGCGACTTAAGAGTTTCAGCTCCCAGGGCGTCACAAAGGACATATCCTAAATCCT
>JAXIVJ010010014.1:30000-48884 GCA_036785665.1 Chirona hameri
GTCTGCGTGTCTGCGTGTCTGCGTGTCTGCGTGTCTGCGTGTCTGCGTGTGTCTGCGTGTCTGCGTGTCTGCGTGTCTGCGTGTCTGCGTGTCTGCGTGTCTGCGTGTCTGCGTCTCTGCGTCTCTGCGTCTCTGCGTCTCTGCGTCTCTGCGTCTCTGCGTCTCTGCGTCTCTGCGTCTCTGCGTCTCTGCGTCTCTGCGTCTCTGCGTCTCTGCGTCTCTGCGTCTCTGCGTCTCTGCGTCTCTGCGTCTCTGCGTGTCTGCGTGTCTGCGTGTCTGCGCGTCTGCGCGTCTGCGCGTCTGCGCGTCTGCGCGTCTGCGCGTCTGCGCGTCTGCGCGTCTGCGCGTCTGCGCGTCTGCGGCGTCTGCGCGTCTGCGCGTCTGCGCGTCTGCGCGTCTGCGCGTCTGCGCGTCTGCGGTCTGCGCGTCTGCGCGTCCTGCGCGTCTGCGCGTCTGCGCGTCTGCGCGTCTGCGCGTCTGCGCGTCTGCGGTCTGCGCGTCTGCGCGTCTGCGCGTCTGCGCGTCTGCGCGTCTGCGCGTCTGCGCGTCTGCGCGTCTGCGCGTCTGCGCGTCTGCGCGTCTGCGCGTCTGCGCGTCTGCGCGTCTGCGCGTCTGCGCGTCTGCGCGTCTGCGCGTCTGCGCGTCTGCGCGTCTGCGCGTCTGCGCGTCTGCGCGTCTGCGCGTCTGCGCGTCTGCGCGTCTGCGCGTCTGCGCGTCTGCGCGTCTGCGCGTCTGCGCGTCTGCGCGTCTGCGCGTCTGCGCGTCTGCGCGTCTGCGCGTCTGCGCGTCTGCGCGTCTGCGCGTCTGCGCGTCTGCGCGTCTGCGCGTCTTGCGCGTCTGCGCGTTCTGCGCGTCTGCGCGTCTGCGCGTCTGCGCGTCTGCGCGTCTGCGCGTCTGCGCGTCTGCGCGTCTGCGCGTCTGCGGTCTGCGCGTCTGCGCGTGTCTGCGCGTCTGCGCGTCTGCGCGTCTGCGCGTCTGCGCGTCTGGCGCGTCTGCGCGTCTGCGCGTCTGCGCGTCTGCGCGTCTGCGCGTCTGCGCGTCTGCGCGTCTGCGCGTCTGCGCGTCTGCGCGTCTGCGCGTCTGCGCGTCTGCGCGTCTGCGCGTCTGCGCGTCTGCGCGTCTGCGCGTCTGCGCGTCTGCGCGTCTGCGCGTCTGCGCGTCTGCGCGTCCTGCGCGTCTGCGCGTCTGCGCGTCCTGCGCGTCTGCGCGTCTGCGCGTCTGCGCGTCTGCGCGTCTGCGCGTCTGCGCGTCTGCGCGTCTGCGCGTCTGCGCGTCTGCGCGTCTGCGCGTCTGCGCGTCTGCGCGTCTGCGCGTCTGCGCGTCTGCGCGTCTGCGCGTCTGCGCGTCTGCGCGTCTGCGCGTCTGCGTGTCTGCGTGTCTGCGTGTCTGCGTGTCTGCGTGTCTGCGCGTCTGCCTGCGCGTCTGCGCGTCTGCGCGTCTGCGCGTCTGCGCGTCTGCGCGTCTGCGCGTCTGCGCGTCTGCGCGTCTGCGCGTCTGCGTGTCTGCGTGTCTGCGTGTCTGCGTGTCTGCGTGTCTGCGTGTCTGCGTGTCTGCGTGTCGGCGTGTCGGCGTGTCGGCGTGTCTGCGTGTCTACGTGTCTACGTGTCTACGTGTCTGCGTGTGTCTGCGTGTCCGCGTGTCCGCGTGTCCGCGTGCCTGCGTGCCTGCGTGCCTGTGTACCTACATGCATGTGTATCTGCGTACCTGCATGCCTGCGTGCATGCGTGCATGCATGCCTGTATGCCTATATGCCTGTATGCATGTATGCCGGTAGGTCTGTATGCCCGCATACCTGTATCGTATGCCTGCATGCCTGTATGTGTGTACACGCATGTATGTATGTATACATGTAAGTATGTAAGTGTGTATGTATGTAGGTATGTATGTATGTATGTATGTATGTATGTATGTATGTATGTATGTATGTATGTATGTATGTATGTATGTATGTATGTATGTATGTATGTATGTATCGTATGTATGTATGTATGTATGTATGTATGTATGTATGTATGTATGGTATGTATGTATGTATGTATGTATGTATGTATGTATGTATGTATGTATGTATGTATGTATGTATGTATGTATGTATGTATGTATGTATGTATGTATGTATGTATGTATGTATGTATGTATGTATGTATGTATGTATGTATGTATGTATGTATGTATGTATGTATGTATGTACTGTATGTATGTATGTATGTATGTATGTATGTATGTATGTATGTATGTATGTATGTATGTATGTATGTATGTATGTATGTATGCATGCATGTATTTATGTATGTATGTATATATGTATGTATGTATGTATGTATGTATGTATGTATGTATGTATGTATGTATGTATGTATGTATGTATGTATGTATGTATGTATGTATGTATGTATGTATGTATGTATGTATGTATGTATGTATGTATGTATGTATGTATGTATGTATGTATGTATGTATGTATGTATGTATATGTGTATGTATGTATGTATGTATGTATGTATGTATGTATGTATGTATGTATGTATGTATGTATGTATGTATGTATGTATGTATGTAGGTAGGTAGGTAGGTAGGTAGGTAGGTAGGTAGGTAGGTAGGTAGGTAGGTAGGTAGGTAGGTAGGTAGGTAGGTAGGTAGGTAGGTAGGTAGGTAGGTAGGTAGGTATGTATGTATGTATGTATGTATGTATGTATGTATGTATGTATGTATGTATGTATGTATGTATGTATGTATGTATGTATGTATGTATGTATGTATGTATGTATGTATGTATGTATGTATGTATGTATGTATGTATGTATGTATGTATGTATGTATGTATGTATGTATGTATGTATGTATGTATGTATGTATGTATGTATGTATGTATGTATGTATGTATGTATGTATGTATGTATGTATGTATGTATGTATGTATGTATGTATGTATGTATGTATGTATGTATGTATGTATGTATGTATGTATGTATGTATGTATGTATGTATGTATGTATGTATGTATGTATGTATGTATGTATGTATGTATGTATGTATGTATGTATGTATGTATGTATGTATGTATGTATGTATGTATGTATGTTTATCTGTATGTATGTATGTATGTATGTATGTATGTATGTATGTATGTATGTATGTATGTATGTTTATCTGTCTGCCTGTCTGCCTGTCTGCCTGTCTCCTGTGTGCCTGCGTGCCTGCGTACCTGCGTGCCTGCGTGCCTGCGTGCCTGCGTGCCTGCGTGTCTGCGTGTCGGCGTGTCGGCGTGTCGGCGTGTCGGCGTGTCGGCGTGCCTGCGTGCCTGCCTGTCTGCGTGTCTGCGTGTCTGCGTGTCTGCGTGTCTGCGTGTCTGCGTGTCTGCGTGTCTGCGTGTCTGCGTGTCTGCGTGTGCGTGTCCGCGTGCCTGCGTGCCTGTGTGCCTACGTGCCTACGTGCCTACGTGCCTACGTGCCTACGTGCCTACGTGCCTACGTGCCTACGTGCCTACGTGCCTGCGTGCCTGCGTGTCTGCGTGTCTGCGTTTCTGCGTGTCCGCGTGCATGCGTGCCTGTGTGTCTGCGTGTCTGCGTGTCCGCGTGTCCGCGTGACCGAGTGTCCGCGTGTACGCGTGTCCGCGTGTCCGCGTGTCCGCGTGTCCGCGTGTCCGCGTGTCCTCGTGTCCGAGTGTCCGCGTGTCCGCGTGTCCGCGTGCCTGCGTGCCTGCGTGCCTGCGTGCCTGCGTGCCTGTGTGCCTGCGTGCCTGTGTACCCACATGCCTGTGTACCTGTGTGCCTGCATGCCTGTATGCCTATATGCATGTATGCATGTATGCATGTATGCCTGTATGTCTGCATGCCCACATGCCTGTATCTGTATGCCTGTATGCCTGTCTGCCTGTCTGCCTGTCTGCCTGCATGCCTGCATGCCTGTATGTGTGTGTACACATATGTATGTATGTACGTATGTATGTATGTTTGTATATATGTATGTAGGTATGCGTGTATGTATGTAGGTATATATGTATGTATGTATGTATGTATGTATGTATGTATGTATGTATGTATGTATGTATGTATGTATGTATGTATGTATGTATGTATGTATGTATGTATGTATGTATGTATGTATGTATGTATGTATGTATGTATGTATGTATGTATGTATGTATGTATGTATGTATGTATGTATGTATGTATGTATGTATGTATGTATGTATGTATGTATGTATGTATGTATGTATGTATGTATGTATGTATGTATGTATGTATGTATGTATGTATGTATGTATGTATGTATGTATGTATGTATGTATGTATGTATGTATGTATGTATGTATGTATGTATGTATGTATGTATGTATGTATGTATGTATGTATGTATGTATGTATGTATGCATGTATGCATGTATGTATGTATGTATGTATGTATGTACGTATGCATGTATGTATGTATGTATGTATGTATGTATGTATGTATGTATGTATGTATGTATGTATGTATGTATGTATGTATGTATGTATGTATGTATGTATGTATGTATGTATGTATGTATGTATGTATGTATGTATGTATGTATGTATGCATGCATGCATGTATGTATGTATGTATGTATGTATGTAGGTAGGTAGGTAGGTAGGTAGGTATGTATGTATGTATGTATGTATGTATGTATGTATGTATGTATGTATGTATGTATGTATGTATGTATGTATGTATGTATGTATGTATGTATGTATGTATGTATGTATGTATGTATGTATGTATGTATGTATGTATGTATGTATGTATGTATGTATGTATGTATGTATGTATGTATGTATGTATGTATGTATGTATGTATGTATGTATGTATGTATGTATGTATGTATGTATGTATGTATGTATGTATGTATGTATGTATGTATGTATGTATGTATGTATGTATGTATGTATGTATGTATGTATGTATGTATGTATGTATGTATGTATGTATGTATGTATGTATGTATGTATGTATGTATGTATGTATGTATGTATGTATGTATGTATGTATGTATGTATGTATGTATGTATGTATGTATGTATGTATGTATGTATGTATGTATGTATGTATGTATGTATGTATGTATGTATGTATGTATGTATGTATGTATGTATGTATGTATGTATGTATGTATGTATGTATGTATGTATGTATGTATGTTTATAAGTGTGAAGAAGCGTCGCCGGCGTGATACAATTTGTAGTGCATATTGTGTAGTGTAAAGTGTGTAGTTGTTTATTGCGTAATGTATATTGTGTAGTCTATATTGTGTAGTGTATATTGTGTAGTGTATATTGTATAGTGTATATTGTGTAGTGTATATTGTGTAGTGTATATTGAGTAGTGTATATTGTGTAGTGTGTATTGTGTAGTGTATATTGTGTAGTGTATATTGTGTAGTGTATATTGTGTAGTGTATATTGTGTAGTGTATATTGTGTAGTGTATTGTGTGTAGTGTATCGCGTGTATAGTATTTGTGTAGTGTATATTGCGTATCGTTTATTGTGTAGTGTATATTGTGTAGTGTGCATTGTGTAGTGTATTGTGTGACTGGTGTACCACTGGTCGTGTTTCTGTACTTTGTACCCGGTACTTGGTACTTGGCACTCGTTACTCAGTACTTGGTACTCAGTTATTGGTACTCAGTACTCGCTGTATGTTCCACAACTGTCCCATCTGAGCGAAATCCACGGGTTTTTCCCCTCGTCACTGATGGGCGGCGTCAGACCAGACTGGCCGAAACCTCGTTAATGACGTCACGTGTTTTGGGATGGGACGCGTGGGGTCAGGGTCTGAGCGGCCGGTATCGGCGGCCGGCGATCAGTGACCGTGACTGGGTGTATATTTGTGCGCATCTGCATGACACCGATTGATTCTGGTGTAATTTTAACCAGTGAGATGAACTGGGACGAAATGTTACATGACCGTGATTCTTATCAGGCCTACCGATTTGTATAACAAAAAAAAACATATTCTTCAATTTGAGTAAACAATTATACCATAATGTCGGACTCGTTAAGAAGAAGGATTTGAACGCGATAATCGTGGGGAAAAACCTTCTCAATTATATTTCTTCTTAGGAAATGAAGTTTGTAACTTAATGCGCGGTTGACATTACAATATACCAGATAAATGGAAGATTTTCTGGCAATGGAAATAACTTTTGTGATCAAAACGACAATATTAATCCTGCCATTCTCGACGGCTTGGGCTGTGTGGAAGCAATCTTAGCTTTCTTCGACGATTAAATACAAACAAACTTGTTTATTCATCCTCACGGCATAATCCATAAATGATCTGTTTCTTTTAGACCGAGACGTTACAGTTATCAACTGGATCTGACGTCAAGGCTGCGTAAACAGGCTAACAGGTTAAATCTCAAACTTACATAGTGAAGTTAATTTACTTTAAACATTTAGCCGGATCTGGAAATTTCATCGATTTAACCAATTATATCGACCGAACCGGAAATCGGATTGCAAGGTTCAGGTCAAAATCTCTGTTACTCTGTCTACCGGGAAATCGGGTTAGCAATTTCTCAAAATATATCGTACAGGTATTTCACGTAAATTATCGCATCACTCGGACTTTACCAGAAACAATTGGCATTTAATATATCAGTAAACATTGCCCACCAAACATACCTTTACTCATCGTAATTTAATTGAGTATTTAATTGCATCGAGCCAAAACAAAAATGCATTACCCTGCCTTGTAAGCATTGAATTCACGTCATGGCCTCCCCTTCGTTAATTTTATTACGTTAATATTATGCATTATATTACGTTATTTTCCCCAAAAATAAGTCGCTCCTCAGTCGCTCATCATTATTCCTTCCTCAGTCAACCCTCATTCACATTCCAAATTAGAGCCATCTATATATAATTCACACAGGGTTTATTTACAGAAAATTGGTGCACCGATAGTGTAAGTTAATCGTCTGATAAATGATGATTTCGAGCTTGCGCGCTGGCACACAACTACAAAACAAGAAAACATACTGTGACTGAATGACCAATTCATGGCAGGTGAGTAATCGGAATAGAGCGGCCGCCAATGACTGCAAAATTTAAAAACATAGTGCACGGGGATGCACAAAACTAACGGCGAGTGGAAGGTAGGACCGACATGAGTGTGCAGACCTCGACCTTACTTGTGATGATGCGTGTGCTCGTCTTTCGCCAAATTAATTTAAACAAACAACAACAACAACAATAGTCAATTTTCGGGGTTGCTGCCCTTCAGCCTCAGTTATCACTTCGTCTCTTCTGTCCATTCCCTCTATGCTTTCTCTTGTTCAGGAAAATAAATCAACTTCTTGACTGAGGCAATTAATTTTCATGATGACTCTCCACAAAGTTACTCCAAAAGTCTTGTCACAGCCACATGAACGTCGACCCTGTCGTGACGAGCGTCACGACAGTGGGCCGCGGCCGGGCCTCGCGGCGAGGGCCGCGGCCGCCTCTGTTCGTGCACTCTCACGGTCCAGTCCCGACTGTCCTCTCCCCCGTACGTACGTCAGAAAAAGGTTCCCCCGTTTGCTCTGGTCAGGCCTTTTAACAACTTTCACTTTCCTACCAAAAGCTTTCACCTCCTCTCCCTAGTCGGTTGCCGCCCAGGCGTTTTGCGTCCACAGGCTGCCACGTATTGCGCCACGTCCTTCGTCGATTGGCCGGTCTAATTCTTTTTGCTGCCACGAATGCTCTGATTTCGGCCACGTGTAACGCCTCGGGACACTTTTCTGCCGCTTCCATGCCCGGCCGTCGCCCGGGCGCTCGCATTCCTAGGCCGCCCTTCACCCGGCCCCGCCAAAACAAGGGGAGCCGACACCTGTTTACGTTTTTCTCTGCAACTGTCCCCGGCTGGCCGTGGTCCCAGGCTCCGGCCCAGACCACGGAGACGCTCGTCTCATCCACCGCCCACCACTGGACAGCTTTTGCTGCTAATTATTGAATGTTTTGACTGTGTTGAAGATTTCTGATGTTTGATTGAAAGAAAAAAATGTATCGCATTACACTACCATACCAAATTTTAGAATTATATCACCATTTTTGACTTACTTATGGCTTATGGCAGTATGGGTAACTCATGACCTCATACTTACCAATTGCGGTTTTTTTTACCAGATACAAACAAATGAATGACACCGCTGTATTTCTGAGACAAAACTAGTCTAGAAACATAACCTTTTTATTTATATTTATCAATTTGAAATTTTGACCTTCATTTACCTGAACTTGACCTGAACCTTCATTGACCTGAACGGCGATTAACTTCACGTAAATGAAGTCAGGTGATACAATGACTATCACTATTGATTTATACGTGGAAAATAGCTCATAAAACATGTGTTGCATGACTTTCGTAGATATTTTGAACATAGTGACCTTTTGTGACCTGACCTTGACCTTGGCCAACAATCTCACTTTAGCTCATGCAGGATGTGTATCATACCTTTGGCAGAACTTTGGGTGATCATGACCTCTGGAGGTCAAAGTGCTCAATGTGATGGGAAACGCTTTACACCACTGAATGGAGATGCTGAGTACTACATGTGTGCCAATTTTCAGCCAAATCGTAGGGGTCCGGTGAATGTGATTCCGAATCCGAATCTGAGCTGTATGACAAAGTTTACAGGATGGAGGTCAAAGTTTTCAATGTGATGGGAAATGCTTTATAGCACAGAATGGGGACGCTGAATACTACATGTGTGCCAATTTTAAGCCAAATCGTAGGGGTCCGGGGTCAACGATATTGACCTATGATGACCTCTGGAGGTCAAAGTTCTCAATGTGATGGGAAACGCTTCACACCACTGAATGGAGATGCTGAGTACTACATGTGGACCACTTTTCAGCCAAATCATAGGGGTCCGGGGTCAACGAACTTGACCTATGATGACCTCTGGAGGTCAAAGTTTTCAATGTGATGGGAAATGCTTTATACCACTGAATGGGGTTGCGGGGTACTACATGTGTGCCAATTTTCAGCCAAATCATAGGGGTCCGGGGTCTACGAACTTGACATATGATGACCTCTGGAGGTCAAAGTTTTCAATGTGATGGGAAACGCTTTTTACCACTGAATGGGGATGCTGAGTACTACATGTGTGCCAATTTTCAGCCAAATCGTAGGGGTCCGGGTCAACGGCCTTGAACTTCGATGACCTCTGGAGGTCAAAGTTTTGAATGTGATGGGAAATGCTTTATATATAGCACAGAATGGGGACGCTGAATACTACATGTGTGCCAATTTTAAGCCAAATCGTAGGGGTCCGGGATCAACGACCTTGACCTATGGTGACCTCTGGAGGTCAAAGTTTTCAATGTGATGGGAAACGCTTTTTACCACTGAATGGGGATGCTGAGTACTGTAACTTTTGTTTACATGTGTGCCTTTTTTCAGCCAAATCGTAGGGGTCCGGTGAATGTGATTCCGAATCCGAATCTGAGCTGTATGACAAAGTTTACAGGATGGAGGTCAAACTTTTCAATGTGATGGGAAACGCTTTACACCACTGAATGGGGATGCTGGGTACTTCATGTGTGCCAATTTTCAGCCAAATCGTAGGGGTGCGGGTCAACGACCTTGAACTTTGATGACCTCTGGAAGTCAAAGTTTTCAATGTGATGGGAAATGCTTTACACCACATAATAGGGACTTTGAATATTATATGTGTGCAAATTTGCAGCCAAATCGTAGGGGTCCGGGGTCAACGACCTTGACCTATGATGACCTCTGGAGGTCAAAGTTTTCAATGTGATGGGAAACGCCAACCACTGAATAAAGACGCTGGGTACTACATGTGTGCCAATTTTCAGTCAAATCGTAGGGGTGCGGGGTCAACGACCTTGACCTATGATGACCTCTGGAGGTAAAAGTTCTCAATGTGATGGAAAACGCTTTACACCACTGAATGAAGATGCTGAGTACTACATGTGTGCCAATTTTCAGCCAAATCGTAGGGGTCCGGTGAATGTGATTCCGATATTGACCTCTTTGACGACTACAGAAAGCTGTGTAAGTTGATTGAAAACTGTAAAAAGCCGATTTAGATACATTTTAATTCCACGTTTCGTATTGTTGTGGTAGGTACTAGGTAGGTACCTACCACCTATGCGCAGTGAATACCTATTTCAATTTAGAATAAGTAAGACATCAATAGATGCTACACCTGCCTTTATGTTGAAAAATATAAATTGTGTGAACAAAATGTAATTATACTTTTATGAGAATGGGAATTAGCTGCCAGATATTTGCTGCAAGTTGGTACCTATAACACTATAGGTAAGGTAAAAGCCCAATCTTCAGACATATCCTCTCCTTGCCTCAGGCTTGTCATGCTATCGGAGTATAGGGGCTACTGGCGCACAATGGGTCTGTATTGTTAACGTTCTGATGGCATAAAAGTCCAAGGTTATGTGTCCGAGGTTACAGCAGTTCGCCCTACCAACAGCTACCATAACTTTTTTGACTTTTGTTTACCAGATACGAATAAATAATTACCTTTTCTGTATTTCTGAGACAAACCTGGTCTAGGAACATGCCTTTTTATTTACATTTATCAATTTCTAATTTTGAGGTTTTCTGACAGAACAAAATCGCTGTTCTGGACGTGGTCGATTGAGGTCATTCACTTGACCTGGAAGGTTACTCGTTGACCCGAAAGCTAAAAATTGCATACCGTTAGATTCCAAACATGACAGGCAACATGTTGGTTCTTACATGTTGATTCTTACATGTTGGTTCTTTCTCATGTTGGCCATTTGCCAGGGCCTATTTTAAGGGAAAACCACTAGGGGGGCAAAAAAGTACCTCCAATTTTGTAGGCTTCTTTTTGTAGCAAAAATGTACCCCCCATTGTTTTCCTCCGCGGATTTGGGCCGGTCACCTTATTTTGGTATTCGAGGTTAAAGGGAATAGTTCACCTTTAACATGGGGGTTTGGACTGAGATAGCAGATTTGTAGAGCAGATCTAAAAATGGTTTGTGGTGAAAGAATTACCTCTCTACGTTAAGTAATTTTGACACAGGACTAGTGGGCCCGATTTCAATCCCGCTTTTCCGGGCCACGATCGGGGAATGAACGCTCGCCGCCGCGCCGCCGGAGGCAGGTACACTCTCTGGCACGTAGTCTCTGGTCACGACGCCTCGTTAATATCCGCTCAGCCGCCCGGGCGGCGCGGCGGCCCCTTGCCAGATACTGTACTTGGCGTCAGGCGGAGCGGGGCGGAGCCAGAACGCCAGCTGCTATCGTACGATTTCTCGTGAAATAGAAAGAGAAACTTACTTCTTTCTCCACATATATCCATCAGTTGTCCAAACCAAAGTCATATTCATAGTTTTGAGCTCAAGATGCACCTAATGGTTGAACTTCAAGACAACTTTCAAGGTGACCTATTCCCTTTAAGTCTTTCTGGAATAGCAGGAAAACTGCGACTCGTAGCACCGCAAAATTTGGCACAGCTATTCTGGCATCAATTACCCACATTGTGTTAACATTTTGACCTCACGTCACGTCAGGCGGGTCATTTTCATTTGCGTCAAGGCCGTCGTTACATCTGTCTTTAGCGCGCAAGAATTGTATGATCTGGTAAAGTTAGTTGCTATTTTGGAGTTCAGTCCACTATTTCAGATTTCATACGAAAAGTTCTTAATGCTTCTTATAAATACAAAACTAAGAATTATGTGTCATCAAAATATGTCTTTTATTTCTAAACTTATAATATAAGTGCGATCAATTGTTGCATGAATAAAATGATTAAATGTCATGGAAGACTTGGTATAATTTTGGTATATAACTTCGTCCAACCTGTTGTTATAGGGCCTTGTCCGGGACTGTGCATCAAGCGACCAAAATAGTTCAAATTCAAAAAAGAAATAGTTCACCTTGGAAAATTGTACCCAACACGATTTGATTATATTTTTTAATACAATTGCTTTTTATATTGTCAAAAGGGCACGTGTGTTCCACACGTTTTCCGATGTTTACCCATATGGCGCCGCTGTCGCTGATGTGTAAATCTCACTACGCAAGTGTGATTTACATCGAGGAAGAGCGCTATGAGTAAGCATCGCCCAGGGGTGTGGTTCACACAAGGGTAAATCAAATTATGTAAACCTCACTGATGTGTGATTTACACAAAGGCAAAGCTGGTATGTAAAACTCACCTGAGTGTCGTGATAATGCGTGATTTACACAAAGGCAAACCTGGTATGTAAACCTCACCTGAATGTCGCGCGTTAAAGTGTGATTTACACATAGGAAGAACCTGGTATGTAAACCTCGCCGGAGCGCCGCGACTGTGCAGGGAGTGAGTGGGTACAGTTTTTTGCATGGTGTGTATGAGCGTGTATGGATCGTGTGGTGTGACTCAGATGGCTCGCGTACAGAAGGTCATCAACTTCTGCGCGAGGGTCGTCAGTGGCCGCAAACGAAGCGATCACATCTCGGACATCATTGAGCAGCTCGGCTGGTTGCGAGCGGTTGAGTTGGCCGAGTACCACACCATCTGCGCAGTCCAACGGGCTATAGTGACGAACACCCCAGAACACATCAGCCAAACCATTGGCCCAGTAGCCCACGAGGTACATGAGCACAGCACCCGAAACGCCGACAGAATAACGCAGCCACGAGCCCGAACTGAGACAGGGAAGCGCCGACTGTGCATCAGAGGAGTCACAATGTTGAACCGCACTAAATTGAACCAACATGTGTCATCGTTCCGCAGGAATGTGAAACGCACGATCCTGTCGAGGCGCCACTGAATGCTCCGTGTCCTGTATGTCGTGTATGCCCTGTATGTCATGCGCACTTCGTGTTCGTTGGACTGATGCCTATATCAACTTGACCAATGTTTTAACTGGTTCTACGTGTCAGGTGAAAAGCCACCATGTTTGTGGATCCTTGATGAATATACATCTATCTATCGGCTCTCCATCTCGCTTCCTCTCTCCCTCTCGCTCTTTCCTCCTACTCACTCCCTATCTCCCTCCCTCTCGCTCAGTGGCTTGCTTGCTCCCTCCTTCCATCTCTCACTCCCTGTCCTCTCCTTGCTCCCTATCGCTCCCTAACTCGCTCCCTAACTCGCTCCCTAACTCGCTCCCTCCCTGTTCCCTCTTGCTTCCTTCATCCCAATCGCTCCCTCACTCTGCTTCATCTCTCCCTCGATCCCTCCCTCTCGCTCCCTTGTTCTTGCTCTCTCCCTCCATCTTGCTCAATCTCCTTCTCTATCTCGCTTCCTACCTCCCTCTCCCTCCTTCCTTCCCTCCCTCTCACTCGTCCGCCCCCCCCCCCCCCCCCCTCACTCCTTCTCTCCCGCTCAGTCCTTCCCTCCCTCTCACTCCTTGCCTCCCTCTCATTCCTTCCACTCCCTCTCGCCCACCCTCTCCTTTTATTTTCCCCTCCCTCTCTCCTCTTGCTTGCTCTCTCCATACATCACTCTTGCTCCCTCCCTCCTTCCCTCCCTCCCTCTCTCCCTCCCTCTTGCTCTCTCTTGCTCCCTCTTGCTCCCTCTTGCTCCCTCCCTTCCTCCCTTGCTCCCTCCCTCCCTCTCGATACGGCTTCCTACCTCCCTCTCCCTCCTTCCCACTCTCCCTCTCACTCCTTCCCTCCCTCCCCCCTCCCTTGCTCCCTCTCACTCATTCCCTCCCTCCTTACTTCTCTCCCTCTCACTTTTCCATTTCACTCCCTCCCTCCCTCTCCCCCTCTCTCCCTCTCTTCCTCCCCTCTCTCCCTCTCTTCCTCTCCTCTCTCCCTCTCCCTCTCTCCCTTTCCCTCTCGCTCCCTTACTCCCTCCCTCCCTTGTTATCTCCCTCCCTCCCTCCGTCTTGGTCTCCTTCCCACCCCCACCCCCTCTTGCTCCCTCCTTCCGTCTCGGTCTCCTCCCCCTCTTGCTCCCTCCCTCCCTCCCTTCCTTGTTCCCTCCCTCCCTTGTTCCTTCCCTCTTTCTTGCTCTCCCTCCCTCTCGATCTCGCTTCCTCCCTCCCTCTCACTCCTGCACTCTCCCTCTCGCTTCTTTCCTCCCTCTCTCTCCCTTGCTCTTTTCCTCCTTTTCCCCCTCTTGCTCGCTCCCTGGACCCCTCTTGCTCGCTCCCTGGACCCCTCTTGCTCTCTTCCTCGACACTCCTCCTTCTCCTCTTCCTCTTCCTCTTCCTCTTCCTCTTCCTCTGACTCTGCCTCTGCCTCTTGCCTCTGCCTCTTCCTCTGCTCTGCCTCTGCCTCTGCCTCTGCCTCTGCCTCTGCCTCTGCTCTGCCTCTGCCTCTGCCTCTGCCTCTGCCTCTGCCTCTCTGCTCTGCCTCTGCTCTGCTCTGCCTCTGCCTCTGCCTCTGCCTCTGCCTCTGCCTCTGCTCTGCCTCTGCCCTCTGCCTCTGCCTCTGCCTCTGCCTCTGCCTCTGCCTCTGCCTCTGACTCTGCCCTCTCTCTGCCTCTCTCTCTCTCTCTCTCTCTCTCTCTCTCTCTCTCTCTCTCTCTCTCTCTCTCTCTCTCTCTCTCTCTCTCTCTCTCTCTCTCTCTCTCTCTCTCTCTCTCTCTCTCTCTGCCGGCGTAGCGAGGCGCGAACTGCTGTAATTGTTCCTTGAATGGTGCTACCGATAACACGCGGCTTGGCAACTCACCTCTCTTCCATAGATTTTGCATGAGACTGGCGAACGCCTGCGCGAGCGCACCCTTCATACTGGAGGTGGTGTTGATGTCCTCGGCGTAGTGTTCATGCAGGATGAAGTTGTGCAGGGCCTGCGTGTTGCTCAGACACTGCAGAACTGAGCTCATGAAACAGGTATTCCCTGTATTTTGCAGTCCGGTGAGGCCGTCTAGGCTGCCGTGCTCGACAGTGGCGCTGGCTGTGCTACTGCTGGCCTTCGTGGTCTGTGCGCCGGCACTGGCCTTGACGGTCCGTGCGTCCTCCCACGCTGTTAAAATCAGCAGTCGAAAGGACCGAGACAGCATTACCTCGCATGATGGCAATGGACAGCCGCTGCCAGAGCCAATTTGTCTCCCGGCGATCACCCGAGATGCTGATGAGCCTCGCGCCAAGCTCTCTGATGAATGCTCTGGTGGAAGGGCCGCAAACGCCTCCGGTCTCAAATGCCACTGGTTCGAATTGGAATCGCTGGGTCAAGTCTGCGTATTTCCGTCTTTTTCTCGCTTATGCGTCTCGAGCGGATTCTCCTGCAGTCGTTGCGGTCAAGGTCAGGTGGGAATCGGCGAATGTATTGACGCAGGTGGCGTCCCACAACAAGCTCTTTCCACGGGAGTACGGGTAAACGGTCATTCCGTCAGGCCGCTTGCCCGTCGCCGCAATCTACGCCGGTTGGCTCCAAAATCGAGGGAATGCCAGCAGACTGCAGGGCTCGCCTGATGATGTCGTTCAGCGTTGTGTGTCGTGGATGGCGTCCAGCACTGAAGCGACAGGTCAAGGCGTGGTAGCCCTTGCAGTCTGCAATGGCACCGCATCTGCACCGGTGAGGGCTGCATACGTCGGCTCCCACACGCAGCGATATCGAGACACGCAGAGTCTCTGCGTCGAGTAGTGTGCCGAGGTTGGCTGACGGCACAGCATGCAGCCAGGCGCCGCTCTCGGAGGCGCTGGCGGCCAGAAGGCGGGCTCGGGCAAACTGATTTGCCTCAGAGAGCAGGGTGGTCTGTTGGCGCTCGGCGAGCACAGCGTCCAAGATCTCTGTTGGTGCTTCGCGATATCCTGAGGGGGAGCTGCATTACCTGCTGTAGTGTGCCAATCATTGGTCGCCGTTGTCAGCTCTACTTCGGTGCTTGCAGCGAGCCGGGCTGGCAACATGAAGGCGATGAGCTGGTGACAGTGATGGAGAGATGCCACGTAACTTGGCAAAGCAACATCTTCGGTCCGGCGGAGCCCAAGGCCCCCGTATCTGGTCGGCAAGACTGCTTGGTCCCAGCTGTGTTCGTCGAACCTCACGTTGGCCAAGCTAACGAAGGCCGACTTCAGTGCTGCATCGAGAGGCTGCAGCAGCTCTGGCTGCCGATATACGGGAGTTGATCTTAGGATGTACTGAAGCTTTGGCAACCAGAGACAGTTGCGCAGAAGAAAGAAGGCCGAGTGGGGGCCAGGTGCTGAAGTCGTTCCACCATACGCTCCAGATCTTCCAGCTTCTTGGACATCACCACCCCGGGAAGCGGCGTGTGTCAATGGTGCCCCGAGCACAGAGAGCTCCGAGTCTCCCAGCACTGAAGCTTGTGGGACGATCCGGTGGAGCCTTTCCAGGGTGCAGACTGCAGAGCCTGTCTGATTCTGGGACGCTGCCCGGCAGGATGATCTCGCATTTTGCCGGGTTGATGTCAAGGCCGATGCTGCTCATGCTGGGTAGCAGACGCTCCAGGCTGGCACAGACTGTGTCCAGGCTGCCTTCCACGGTGCCGTCGTCCAGATACCAGCAGTTGAAGTCCCTGTTGACCGCGCTGGCCGCTGGGTGGATTGCCAGCGAGAACACGGCCGGGCCGCACGGGTCTCCCTGCTGGAGTCCGGTAGCTGACGTGATCTCGGTGGTGCCATAGTAGAGAGGGGTCGGCTGCGAGTACGCTGCCAGAGCAGTGCGTAGAGCGAGGGCGTGTGCTTCCGCACCTCCCGGAGGAAGTGGTCGCGCCGGACGGTGTTGAAGGCGCTCCGTATATTCTTCACGGCTACGCTCCCTTCTGGAAGATCCTTCACAAACAGCCGGGAGGCGTGCACAACGGCCTCACAGCCTCCAGATGTCCATAGCCCAGCGGAATGGGACGCAACTCTCGGCCCAGTTTGGTGCTGATTGGCTTGAGGCCAACCTTTGTCACCAGTCTGCGGTAAACAGAGCCTATCGCAATAGGTCTGATGCCACCATCCGGCTTCTGCAGGGCGATTAGGTAGGCTAGTAGAATGCAGTCCGCACCGGGGCCGGTATGTCGCCGCTGAGAGCCAGGTTCACTAGGTTTGTCAGCGCGGTGATAAGCCGAGGGCCGGCCTCGCCCGCGGACCGGCAGGTCAAATCCTTGAGGTGAGATGGCCTCAACCCGTCCAACATAGGTAGGCGGGCACAGGAGGACTTATAGTAGATGACATCAGGAGGGGAGAGGGAGGAGGAGGGTAAGGGAGGAGAGCACAGGCAGAGAACACAAGGGTGCCTCGAGCCACGAACACAGACGATCCCGCCACCTGGGGGAGGGGAACACGCATTATCATTCGCACTATCATCGGCACGCATTATCATTCACTCGCTTCGCCATCACAAATGCTGTCAAATTTGTACAAATTGTCAAAAATGGCTGACGTCACGCGAATGTAAACAATGGTTCAGCCAATCAGATTCGAAAGTAGTCGCGTAATGATAGACTCGCATTGGAGATGTGCCAACCGGCGGCCGGCGATCGCTTGCTAGCACGATGGTATAGCCTCTGCCCGGGCTAAAACCAGTACAACATTCTTTCGCCAGCACCGTATTCCTTCGCCAAAAACTCAAATATATTCGGCTGGAGAGTCTTTTCAGTCAAGAAACTTGCAGATAAGGGTTTCCCAACACGGGCTACAAAACTGCTATCTCAGTTTAAACTAATGTTGAAGGTGAACTATTTCCTTTAAGTAAAATCTCCCATAATAAGACACTGAGCCCGAAAGTTCCTACGTATTTCCTCACAAATATCTTGGTCTGTTTCAGCTTGGGAGTTCCTTGGAAGATTCCCTGGTCTGTAAAATGCACCTATCCTCAACCTTCCTCTGTTTCCTGTACCAATTGTAATGTCGAGCCAGATTGATTCTACTTCTTTTACTTTACTAGAATCATCAACTATAGTAGTGCAATACAAGCTATTTACATATACAAACACTCCGCCCCCCTGCCGTGATTCTCTGCAGTATGAGAACATGTTATACCCTTGTAACTCGAAATCCTGTAGCCTATCCCTATTATACCCCTCACTAACCCATGTCTCGGTTACACAAATGATATCAGGCTGTTCAAGGGCAACATAACACTCAAACTCATAAAATTTAGACCTAATACTTTGGCATTCAGCATCACACATGTGATCTTATACTTTGAGCTGACTACTAATTCTGAGGGAATTATGATCTACTGTCCTATTCTGACATGAACTGTTCTTTTATCTCATGCCACGCGCTCATTATGCACCATAGGAACCCCGTTTCTCAACATTGCACGTCATTGGAATGTCACCTATTTCCCAACCAAATCGACACATTTTGGGAAACTGTCACGACACATTTTGGGACACTGTCACGACACATTTTGGGACACTGTCACGACACATTTTGGGACACTGTCACGACGCATTTTGGGACACTGTGTGTCAGTGAATGCCTGTGCCGAGTCGACTGACGTTCATCATGACCTCCCACAGCGCGTAAGAACGGAAACTTCTCCATGCCGTCGCTGCAGACGACAAATGTGTTCACCAACCTCCGGCTGTCCAAAAGAGAATGTGAGACGTGCCTGCAGCGCAACGACGACGTAACGCGCGTGTGTGTGTGTGTGTGTGTGCGCGTACCTGTCGAAGCATCGGTTCGAATCCTGGACTGTGGGGCTCGCCGGACAGACAGACAGACTGTGTAGTGTGGAGTGTGGCAGTACGGGCGCAGGCTACGGGGCAAACGGAGGCGGTCTGTGCAAAACCGACGTGGCCGTTGATCCCACCCCCGCTCAGGATATCGCGTGCCAGGCCGACCCAGAGCTGCACAGAGTGTGCCATGCACTAGATATTTAGCCTCGCCTCAGTTACCGATTGATCGTCCGTTTCAGTCCAGCTGATACATTGTTGCGTTACAGCACTAACATTTTGTTCCCGGTTTCCCGGAGTGAACGTTCTTTTCCGATATTGCTTACTACTGCCAGTTGTGATTGTGAGTGGAGTCGGGGGGGGGG
>JAXIVJ010010015.1:0-25000 GCA_036785665.1 Chirona hameri
TAAGTAATATGTTAAATCTGTTTTGTTTTCACTTCCTTTTTCTTCCGTACTGTTTTGTTTGTCTAATATTTATTCTGTAAAGTTAGGGGGGGGGGGCTGACTGACAAGTTGGGTGGGGGGAGGGCTGAGCCACAAGTTGGGGGGACTGAAGCCCCCCCCCCCCCAACTGAATAGGAACATACGCCCCTGACCAGGGCTGCGGAGTCGGAGTCGGTCGGAGTCGGCAGTTTTGGCCGGAGTCGGAGTCGCTAAAATCTTACCGACTCCGACTCCGGCACGGTGCCGGAGTCGGAGTCGACTTTTTGGAAATTGGCGATTACTTTGGTCGGTAGAATAGTCGTCGGCCTAGGGACACTAACTTTACATCCCTTTCGAGAATTTTTTTTTTTAGTGGAAAATGAATTGAGTGGAAAGTTTACTCAACTAGTGGTAGATTTGCGCAAGATGAAGATAGGGCAATCATTTTTACGTCATCTGATGATGATTGTGGTTTTGGACGCACCGACTCTTACGGTCACACGGCGCCCATTTTAATATCATCGTTATCGCTTCGTCAAGGAAATTCGGATCATACCATGGTGACCAGGTTACCTAAGTCAAATTCACAATTTGACATCAGGTCAAGGCAATTTAAGGTCATGTGGTGAACCAGGTATGTGGTGCTGCGCAATGTCGGACGCGTCTCGACGAGACATACACAGTGGCGCCGGCCTCACGTTCTTATCTTCATTTTATGCCGCCGCCCGCAGGCGAGCGCGACTGGGCTGGACGCGCGGCCGGCACGCCGCGCCCGTGCTCGGGCGGCGCAGCATTGTTCTCCATACTGTTAAGAATAAAAAACAAACGGAAAAAATAGATGGCGTTGCAGATATTGCTTAGCACGCGGTTGGATAACGGATATAGGCCAGAGTAGGGGTTGGAGTCGGAGTCTATTTTTTTTAGGCCGGAGTCGGAGTCAGAGTTGCTAAAATTATGTAGACTCCGCAGCCCTGATCATGACAATGAAGTGTACAGAAGTCAGAATATCAGTTCCAACTCTAGCTATAATTTTGACAACCAATGTCACATGACCTCAAAAGGGCTGTAAGACCAACCACACCCTTTCAGCAACACCACGTCAGCTTTCAAAGTGGAATCACATTAGGCTCAGTGCAAACACATGCACAATTTGGCTTCAGAGAAAATGCACATCTTAATTTTAAAAAACACAACAATATACAATAATGGTCATGTATTGTTTAGGTCAGATGCAAGTAAATTATAAGTTTAGCCTTATTAAGTTATAATACTCTGTTTGTTAAAATGACATATTTTTGGAAAGCAATGTTTACTGAAATGTTCACTCAATGAAAAAAGAGTTTATAAAGTCACTACCTCCAGTAAGACGACTTAACCCGCGAGTTACTGGGGGGGGGGGGGCTATTTTTTGCCCCCCCCCCCTCCCGTTATTTTGCAATAACTCCTAAACGAACACCGCTATAGTCACCAAACTTGCAGTACCTTCTCTCACATCGATTTGACACATGTTGGCAAAAGGAAAAATATGAGGCTATGATAGGTCAACCGGGAATGACGTCAGAGTGACGTCATGTTCTTCGGTTTTTGTTGCAAAATAATGGTTTGCGGAAAACGCTGTTAAAGGTACGATATTTGAGATAAACTAAATTGTTTTAAATCAAATTACTGACAATAAACCGGGCTATCCAACTGCTCTCGGATTTTTGAGTTTTTTTTAATTCAAAATTTTTAGAAATTCAAATACATTTTTTTAAACAAAATTTCAAGAAAAAATCAGAATTATCCGAAAACCGGAATATATGTGATCGAGACGTATGCGGTGAATTTGTGTACCAAATTTAAAGTCGATATCTTCACAAATGACCGAGTTATGACCTTTAAATGACAAAAACCGACCACGTCTCACAGCATTACTATGGATAAAAAACGCATTTCCATTTTTGCTTTTTACTTCTATTTATATGGAACAAACAATGTTCTAAGGTCATTTTTCGCGTTCTAGACGAAAAACAAACCCATAAACATGTGTTACAACGCCTAATGACCATAATCTGCAGTTTGACCTCGTGACCTTGGATGACCTTGACCTGACCCAAGGTCATAAACAGCTTAGAAAGGTACTTAGAAGTGTCAGACACACGAATCATACCGATTTATCGATAGATTTTGCGTTTAATATCGCAATTTTGCGCGACAATTCCATCCATCGAGACCTTTTGACACGGTCAAACATTTTGTACTTGACCTGACCTGTGACGTCATCGGTGACCCCGAGGTCAACAATATTATGTTTCCCTCGATAAATTTCCCAGGGCTATCGAATGCCGTTTGAATTTTTACATTCGGTCCAGTAGTTCCGGAGATCAGAGGGGGGGGGGGGGGCAAAAAATAGTAACTCGCGTTACTATTTTTACCCAGTAACTCGCGTTATGAAATATACCCCAGTAACTCGCGGGTTAATCGGCGAAGGACGAGTTAGCCCGTAGAAACCCGATTGCCAGTTGTGTGACTGTGGTCTCAAACCACACACCAAATTTCGGCTTAATCGTTCCAGCCGTTTCTGAGGTACGGAACAGGGGTGTACACGTGCGCACGTGCAGTATGACCCAGAGTTTGACTTGCGCGACATTGCCAGTAGTGTACCACACACCAAATTTCAGCTTAATCGGTCCAGCCGTTTCTCAGCTATAGCAGGATAACGCTTTCTGACACCCCCAGACGCGGCACGTGCCATCCTGACCCCTCACGTGACACGAAAATGTCAATAACATAATTGATTGCATATCAGATATATCAGATCAAGGCCCTATTCTGGGGCATTCCACATTTCGACAAATCGAAATAACCCTCATCTCTCACTTTTTGTTCAAAATTGGTCTATAGGGTTATCCTGGGTCCTGAATTCAGCTGCGGTAATATTAGCTAGATCTGACCTCAGGTTTTCGAGTTATAGCCTCGGGCATTTTGGCAAGGTCACGCTGGAGAGGTATTTTTGGAGGCCGAAATAGCGCATTTGACATAATAAAATGTCAAAAAGACTTATATGGCTGAATTCGCAATGAAACTGAGATTCTACTTTTTGCGTGACCTTGAATGACCTTGATCCCGTGGACTCGTGACCTTTTTCCGTTGACCTCGTATGACCCCGGGTACACCTCTGATTTCAATTTTTGACTTAAAATACTCGTCAATATATTGCCTAACATGCAACAAATAAAAACAGGTGCATTTTTTCTCTAATTTCCATATTTTCCGTCGATATACGTGCGTGTTTTCGAATTACCCCCCCCCCCCCCCAAGGGGAGGGGTAACGGGCGAATATCTGAGAATCTATGGGACCGATTTGGGTGGGGTCTTCGCCATTCGATCCGGCGTGGTCCAAAACAGTGTCATTGGGAGTTGTATCCACTTTGGTCTAATCTAAGTGGACCAAATTGGACCAAAACCGCCCAAAATCGTTGTCGACGTCATACTCCAAAACTATGGGACCGATTTGGGCGGGGTCTTCACCATTCGATCCGTGGTGGTCCAAAACGGTGCAGTTTTGAGTTGTATCCACTTTGGTCTAATCTAAGTGGACCAAATTGGACCAAAAACCGCCAAAAATCGTTGCAGACGTCATGCTCCGAACCTACGGGACCGATTTGGGCAGTCTTCACCTTTCGATCCGTTTTGGACCACGCCGGATGGCTGCGTGGTGGTGCTAGTCACCCTGACAATGTGTATACCAAAAAGCGGGTCTCTAGCTGCAATGGCAGCCGAGATATCCGCGCGTTACCCCTCCCCTTGGGAATAATTCAAAAACACGCACGCATATTGGCGGCAAATATGGAAATTAGAGGAAAAACGCACCTTTTCTATTGTTTGCATTGTTGGGCAATATGTTGACAAGTATTTTGCGAAGTGAGTGAAAAATTGAAATCAGATGTACCCGGGGTCACACGAGGTCAACGAAAAAAAGGTCACGAGGTCACGGTTTCAAGGTTGAATAAGGTCATGCAAAAAAGACCAGAAATAGAATCTCTGTTTCATTGCAAATTCAGCCATATCAGTCTTTTTTATATTTGGGTAAGTCAAATGCGTTATCTTGGCCTCCAAAAATACCTCTGCAGTGTGACCTTGCCAAAATGCCCGAGGCTATAACTCGAAAACCTGAGGTCAGATCGATATAATATTGCCACAGCTGAATTCAGGACCCAAGATAACCCTATAAACCAATTTTGAACAAAAAGTGAGATGAGGGTGAAAATTGGGTGGGGGGGGGGGGGAATTGTCGAAATGTCGTAGAATGCCCCTGCTATCAGATGGCGAAGACCGCTTGTCAATCGGATGCGGGATTCCGAAGATATAAGCTCCTCAAAAGCGTTATGGTCGGTCGGTCGGCCGCTTACAAGTGCGAGAAAAAAAACGTATTCGGTGAGGACTCGAGAGCGCTTCGCGCTCGCTCGTAATGCCTTGCTTAAAATATTCCATTATTTATTAACAGCAAATGCAACATGTACTTTCTTTAAAGGGACACTCACCTTAACATTAGTTGTGAGTTGAGATATAGCCATGTTGTTGGATTTGCATTGAAATTAAGTAGGGTAGCAGTTAAAACAACCACATAAAGAAATTCGAGCTTGGTCTTGACAATTGTAACGAATAAACCCCACATGTATTTGAATAGGGGTCTAAAGCTGATGATGTCACCTCCCTTTACCAAATGGTGATGATAGTCTACTTGTTTTAAGGTTAGACTTGGAGATATTTGTGTGTTTCAAATGGTTTGGTAATTGATTTGTTTTGTATTCAAAGTGCCAGAATTGTCTCGAAATAATTGTGCCATACTTTGGCAGCGTAAAGGATTTCTGTATAGGTCTCTAGAGCTCAATATGACGTCACCAACCCAAATATTAAAACTTAACTTTTCATGAAATAGAGCACTGTTTGCGAGAAACAAACGTCATAATCGTGTTCGGCAGCAATTACTTCATATTTTGCACCACAAGCGGTGTACATTTAAAACTTTTGGGAAGGTGGGAGTGTTCCTTTAAAGCAACTAATCAAATCAGGGATTTCTCTTGAAACAACACAAATATAATGTGGAAGAGAATGAAGGTGTTGCCTTGCAACCAGGACATTGGTGATACAAAACTTGTATCACAAACTGCTTAGTTAATGCACATAAAAACACTGAAGAGCTTGATGTCTCTTGTAATACCCCACTCTGATTCTTAACTTCTCAAAAGTTTTTTACCAATAGACTTTGAAACTTTAAAAAAAAAAATATCCGTCTTTCAGGTTTAGCAAACTTGCTCCTCACATTTATCATGTATAATATACAAATACACAAGTAAAAAGGTCAGAATGTTTACAAACGCACTTGATGCCTAGGCTGAGGACTGGGGTTCAAATCCTTCTGCACACCTCTGCAAAAAGTCAACCCATCCCACCCATACCTGTCAGAACAAGATGAGAGTACCAATTACCTAGTAGGGTAAACTGCTGTAACACCGGACACATCCTAACCTCACACTTTCAGTGTCACAAAATTTAATTTCTGCTTGGGTGTCCAAGTGAAAAATTATTGCCAAAAAAGACCATGAGAGTGAAAAATTCTGTAGAGAATAGTACAATATTGATTTGTTTTAAATATGAAAAGCATAGTTTTTGTTCAAATCATGTATTTTTAGTCCAAATTTATGTCAGAATCAATATCAAAATGTATAATTTGGGAGTGGAAAATTCACTCCTAAAATGGGGAGTGAGAGTGGACAATCATTCACATTTGGGGTCATTTTCCACCCAATTCAACAAATTTTGGGACACTGCACTTTCATGCTACCAGAATGTAAGCAATACCAACACACTGTGCACTGTGGTGTGTGTCAGGATTCTGTGATAGATTTTCGCCCCACATTTTCTCTTCTGCTGATTTTCGTCTGCAGTTTTTTTGTCCCCTCATAATTTTGTTGTGCATTTCTTAGTTTCCACAAATTTTTGTCCTGCATTGTTAGGTTAGTTTAGGCACCATAACCAACTAACCTAACCTAACCTAGCCCAGCCATTAAGTCTGATTGAGTAGTAAACAGGCCTACACCATTAAGTCTGTTGGCCTAAGATTCACTTATAGCCATTAAGTCTGACAAAGAAATGTGAAACAAAGAAATGACCCACAAAATTATGCAGGGACGAAAAACTGCAGACGAAAATCAGTGGACTAAAAAATGTGTGACAAAGAAATGTGGGATGAAAATATGTCTGGATACTGTGTCAGTATCATCTGCATTCTGATTTCTGATAGCATGAAAAGTCTGAGATTATGATGTGTCTGAAGATTGGACTTTAATTTTCTTCCATAATCAATTTTACCATACTCAACCGGCAAGTCCCAAGAAGAAGAAAATATGGTGCTTGGTCCACAAACCATAAGCTTACAAGTTCAAATCCATGATAGGTATCCCAAAATACAGTTTGTCAGAGTAATTATATCAAGCTGGGTTCAAGTTGGGTAAATAGCAAGGGCGTCACCACCTTCTGAAAGTTTGGGAGGACAGAGACATTTTGAAGTTAATTCTTTCCATGCAACGCCCATAGGCGTAATGTTAAAATCTGAAAATGTTTGGGGGACATGTCCCCCGTCTCTGATGCCCATGATAAATAGTATGGTAGGATTCTTCTGACATTATGTTTACAATGTTACAATGTTTTTTTTTTGTTCATTCAGGGTGGTCAACATGTGGAACCAGCTAACTAGAGGTCATCATGAGCACCAGCGTCAACACATTAAAAACAACTGACTGACTATGCACAAACAGAATGAGAAGAGGCAGCCACTAACGAGCACCCTGCTCCCTCTTGTCTCTTTAGCCTATCTACTTGGTAAGCATTATGATGAAATAATTACTATTGATGAGGATGTACAAATGTAATTAACTAACCGAGCACCCTCGCGTCGCAGCTGCTGGATTTAACAGATCTGTAAAACTAAAGTTACCTTGGATTTGCTGACAATTTGCTCCCAATCGCTGTACAAATGAAGTGGTATGTGGTATTGGACTTTACGACTACGCGACTGTCCGAGGCCGTATACAAGAGGACTGTCGTCAAGGCGACTGTCGTCGTCGACACGGCAGACAAAAACCAAGGCCATAGAGATAAAAACAAGGCCGTACAAGAGGATAAAAACACGTCGTGTGCGGTTTCTCACGCACACACTCCCTCACGTCCCGACCCGGGGGTCCAAAGTCTATATGGCAGCACGGCGTACATTTTCCTACTAGGCCATAGGGTTCCATGTTAAAAAGCCATTTTACGGGCCCACGGCTTTTTTTACCTGCAACCGATACGACAATACAAAGTAGCTAGAAATCAAGCGTGAACATTTTTCTTTCGATTTCCGGGTTCAAAAGTGTACGCCGTGAGGTTCGTGTTCGAGCTATTAAGCATCTCGTGAACCCTTGCAGATCGAGCGATGGCCAAGCGCGGGTTCGAATCCCGCTGCAGACAACAATTTCTCAATTCGACGGAATGAGGAAACGACGTGAATAGTCACTGACTGTGGCCTTTTTGAAATATTATATTATTGCTAATGATCTCATATCAACTAAATAATTAATGTATTATATATTCATTAATGCATTTATTATTTAGTTATTATCATGTGAGAAGACCATTATTAATGCAATAATATTAAATATAGGTATCGTACGTGATTATAAATATCATACTTTAGGCAACATACTGTGGCAAAATATCCGATCTAGACATCAGTATTCTTGATTTGCACTATATTATATATATATATATATATATATATATATATATATATATATATATATATATATATATATATATATATATATATATATATATATATATATACATATATATATATATATATATATATATATATATATATATATATATATATATATATATATATATATATATATATATATATATATATATTTATATATATATATATATTGTCAATATATACATATATGGATGAAATTCAAGCATGCTTATGATAAATAAGGATAAATACTACAGCAGAGTACATACAAATGTGATATTTAAAGTCACTAGCGGATCCAGGGGAAGGGGGCATGGCGGCCATGCCCCCCCCCCAAAAAAAAATATATATATTATATGCTCATTCTTATGCTATTTCGCGCTAATTATATTCTTATGCTAATTATATGCTCATTCGCGATTCTAGCTCGATTAAATTCAATTTATACGCATTTACAATTTTGTTGAATGTTGGGTCATTGACATGACCTCAGAGGTCACCTAATGACCTAGGACCTTACAATCGGGTATCAATGGCTTCCTCCCGTGACAAGCTCTTCGGTCCAGCAAGCTAGGCACCGCTGGAGCAGCTTCCGGGTGCTGGTGTCCACGTCTTTGCGTTCGCGTCGCCTTTTTCGGAAATCGGAAGACTAGCTAAACATGTGGCTCGCTTGAAAGTTAATATTTTATGAAGCGAGTGGGCCCTGGTGGAATTCATTTTCCCATTTTACAAATTTGTATAAGCAATTGCGAAACTTGTGTCATGCCGCGTAGCGCCGCGAAATTTCCACTTTTTGACTGTGGATAGCTTAACTTTGACTGCTGCAACTTTAACACACTCGTTTTTTAATCAAAGCTCTAGCCCAATTAGGGGCGAAACGCTAGGGGGGTTGTACCCCCCCCCCCCCCTGCACGGTCACGCACTGATCGGACGCTGCACGGGCGAGGGTTAAAGTATAGCAAGTGTAGTGTTCTATTAACTTAGCAATGCTTCACAGACCTATGGTTTTCTTAAAAATAGTCATCAGACATCGTCGCTAACTTGACATTCTAGGTCTGCGTAATTTTCCAACCACCGTCCGCCACACAGCCTCGCCACGCATGCGCATTGTTATTCCCCGATCGGCCTGTGTGGGTCAGACCAGGACGGAGCGGTGCAGATTCCGCCAAGTATCGGCCGGCACCGGGCGAGCTGTCAAACCGGTCCGGCCCCGACTCGGTGCGGGATTCAGCCAGCTATCGTTTTGTCTACCGTGGGAGACCCAGAGCTAGGGAAGATCATTGAGACCGACTGTACATACCCACACCCACACAGAGCACTATCTCCTGCTGCCTCATGGGTGGATAATTCTATATGGCAGCCCCGGCCGCGGCCGGGGCAACTTTTTGGGAGACCCTTTTTGCAAGCCCTTAGTTTTTATTAAAAAATATTACAGTAACGCAAATACAATCCCAACATAAAAATGCATACTTGGTACATCTGGGCAAAAATAGGAGTAAAATTGGGCTTTCGGTGCGCTTTCGAAATGGGGGGGGGGGGGGTAGGCAAGGGAGGCTGCGCCTTGATAACTTTATCTTGGTGAGCACCTCGGGCAGGTCAAACAAACTTTTGTTTTCGGGGGGAGGCACAGTTGGGGTCGTATCTCCGGTCTAAATGAGGCATCATTTCCGATCCAAAGAGGTGTCGCCGGCACTCACTACTCGAGGGGCGCCACCTGCACGTGGCGCCTTCGGTGTCCGGATGTCCAGGAGAGGCGCCCTCAATCGTGAGGCTCCCTCCCCCGCATGTCCATGAAGATAGCGACGAATTCGGATTCGAATTCAGCGTCGAGTAGCGATTCGCTTCAAAATGTGGTAACAGGTCGATTGGGGCACGCTGATCACGAAAATGACGTTCATTTTGACATTCAATGTCATCTTCAAGGTCATTTTCAAAGTCAAGGGACGGGAGGCTCAAAACGACCCTAAGTTATTGTCCGATCGCAAACAAAATAAAATAATGGTCTCATTCGATTCCTCGGGTCAATATCTGGCCGCTCCCTTCGCAACCTCACTCGTGACAAATGACTTTGACCCCCATTTTCAATGTACTTCAGGGGCGGCTCAAAACGACCCGAGGTTATTGTCCGATCGAAAAAATAATGGTCTCCACACCCTTCGTAACCTCACTCGTGGCAAATGACCTAGACCCTCAATTTCAAGGGCAATGGCGATCGGACAATAACTTCGGGTCGTTTTGACCTTGAAATTGAGGGTCAAGGTCATTTGCTACGAGTGAAGTTGCGAAGGCTACGGCTAGATATTGACCCGAGGAATCGAATGAGACAATTAGTTTTGCGATCGGACAATATCTTCGGGTCATTTTGAGCCCGTCCTTTGACCTGGAAAATCCATTATTTTGGCGATCGGACAATAGCGTCGGTCGTTTTGAGCTGCTCCGTCCTTTGACCTTGAAAATGAGGGTCAAGGTCATTTGCCGCGACAGAGGTTGCGAAGACTGTGGCTTGATATTGACCAGAGGATTCGAATGAGGTCATTATTTTTGCGATCGGGCAATAACTTCCGGTCGTTTTGAGCCACCCCGTCCTTTGACCTTGAAAATGGGGGGTCAAGGTCACTTACCACGAGTAAGGTTGCGAAGGCTGTGGCTAGAGATATTGACCCGAGGAATAGAATCATTTGCATTTTAGTTTGAATACTTGGGAATAGAGTGGGATAAGAAGCAGATATGTAGGTATGTCAAACTTTGCTAATGTCTCCAGTTGATTTCAAATTGTGTAGTACACTACACAATACACATGTGCTACCAGTAACACGCCTTTATTGGGTCGGCCCGACCCAATAAAGGCGTGTTACTGGTAGCACATGTGTATTGTGTAGTGTACTAACACAATTTGAAATCAACTGGAGACATTAGCAAAGTTTGACATACCTACTACTGGAATCTATATTCCCAAGTATTCAAACTAGAATGCAAACGAATCATATGACAATTACCGTAATGTATGCAATGCCTGTGTATTACAGATACAGAAGTTAAATGGCGATGATGATCATTACACGAAATACAAGTTTTCATTTTACATGGCTTCGGTTTGCGTCTTCCTCTTCTCGATGGCCTTCTTGGCGACGCTGTCCTCGGTGAGGTCCCCCCACCTGAGCGGCACCTTGTTGGTGCAGCCCAAGTACGGGCAGGTGGGCTTGCGCGCCTTCTTCTGGATGACGCTCTCCAGCGAGCTGCGGTCGTACAGGTGGCCGCAGCGACTGTTGCGGTACGGGTGCCGGATCTCCTGCTGGGACCAGGGGTCTCGCGTCACCATGTGTGTCTCAGTCATCACCAGCTCCTCGTCCCCGTCGGCGGCGGCGGCCGCGGTGCTGCCGGCCGCCTGCTCACGCTGCAGCAGCTCCTGGTAGCGGTCGTAGCCGGTCAGGTCTCCGATGGTAGCCATCTTCTGCTCGGTCCTCTGCCGGACGAGCTTGTCCAGCTGAGTGAGGTCCGTCTCCTTGCCGCTGCTGATAGCCGACACAGCCTCGTCCTTCACCTCCTTCAGCGCCTCCGCCGCCGTCTGCACCTCCATGTGCATGTGTGCATACTTCAGCATCTGCTGATGGACGGTGCGCAGCAGCTCCTGGCGCTGCTTGCCACTAACATGCTGCAGCACCAGGTCTGTGTGGTTGAGCAGAGATCCTGCTCCATCTGCCACTCGCTGCAGCTGGCTTGAACTGGCCATCGCTGACGCTGACGCGAGTACCTGATGCCTGCAGGAAGAGATGTATTGTTGGCATATGCTGCATAAGAAGAACCATGCATTTGTAAAATGAGAGTTCATGATTTGGAGAACAATTTTTGAACAAGTAGACACTCAAACACATGTTAGGCAAAACTTTCCCTCATTTTTATCCATCCTGATTTTAACAAGCAGGCGATGCCGGTGGCAATGCCTCTCATGTTCTAGATGTGGTGAGTGTTTTTCGAGCCAACATGGAGTGATTTACACTTGTCTTCAATAAACAGCATCTGCCAGATGTCGGACCACTGTGAGACAGCGTCCAGATCCCTCTGGAGATGAACAGGTCCAGTGATTGACAACACATTACAGTAGATCTTGGTGTTGTCAGCAAACATCTTCAGGACACAACACTGTCCAGAACACTGTCAAGAGGCAGAAGTTGAATGAGTGCCAGACAGATAGATACATACCTTAAAAGTAATGAATGTAGGACCAAGCACCATATCCTCTTGGGACAAAGGCGCTAACTGGAAGTTGGAACTCTGACACTCATTGGCAGATCCAGAACAGGTTTTTTTTTTGGGGGGGGGGGGCAAAATTCCAAAAAGTCTCACACAATTCTGAAAACTCATCAGATTTTGCTTACTTATGCATTAATAGCTGATTTAAAGCTAACTTGCCTTAGTAAAAGATGCTTAGAATGTCTTCTATATCAGGAAATGTGTCAATTTTGAGCCAATTTCAGGCGGTTTGGGGGGGGGGCAATTGCCCATTTTGCCCTACCATAGATCCGCCACTGCTCACCCTGACCCTGTTACAAGGGATATGGGAAGCCGGACGGACTTTTTCAGAGGCCCGCCGAGGGATTACCCCCCCCCCCCCCCCCGACACAGAAGGCCATATCTTACCAGTATATCTTAATATATCAGGCCAGCGTCTTGTTGTTGCACAGTAGATAAAATACTTTGTTGTTGTTGGTTCTTACCACTGCGCCCACGGTAGATTAAAAAACCACTGCGCCGAGTCCCCTGGCGATTGTGTTGTTGTTGGTGGATTAGGGCGCGTAGCTGAGCCTGGCGATCGTGTATTTGTGGGTTATCGCTCGGATCTGTATCATCTGCGCCATGCTGTACGACATCAAAATAGAGCATTTTTAGGTTCAATTTAATGTTCTCTGTATAGTTTAGTGCCTGAAATCCTGTATTTTTATGCTTCAGCTATTTTGTATAAAAAATGTCTTCCTCGCTAAATACAAAAAATATCTGCAAATTTATGAATTCTTTTAAAATAAAGTTACTCTATTTATATTACGATTTTTGGTGACATTTACGACGGAGCTTAGACGATAATTCACGCTGCTGTTTCCCAATGGAGATTCTTTCTGGCCTTGCTGGCGAACCTTGGCTGGCGAGGAAATTGTCCGGACTTGTCACTTGTGAGGTAGGTGCGGTATATATGAGTGTTTAATTCACATTAGCTCGGGTCTGGGAGTGCTTTATCATACTTTCATAAAATGAATCTTTGTTTTTATTCTGAAGTTTTTTTTTCTGTCGGCATTCCGATTCCAGTCTGAGTATAACTCATAAGGCATAAGCTGAAGCATCTATCCATTTTCGAAATATATTTCTTACCACGCATGAATTATAATTGTCAATAGACATTAAATGAATAGTTAAAAAAATGTAATTTAATCTAGTGGTATTGTTTTATGTGAAAATAAACAATATAACTCAAAATATAATGATCTTGAAATCAATGCAAACACAGATTTTAGCATGGGGCTGTTAAATTCTTGTTCAAAGTGAGTTTTTGTCAAAAAAAGGTCTACCTCGTGCCCTAGGTAGTCTAAATTGTGAGAGACTGCATTTTTACATCTAGTCCAGCTTCTGGTTCCTGCACCTAAGTTGAAGTGTTTCTACTGCAATAAGTGTTTTTTGTTAAAAAATGTCAAAAATCTGACCAAGTTCTTGAGACCTTTGCATTATGCCTATGGCAGGCTCCACCCACATTGGCTCAAGATCTTGACACCTCAGGAGGTGTCAGGATCTTGATACTTTTCCTAGAGTGTCCCCAACTGCTATACCTACCTATCTTTTGAACATTGACATCACAATTTCAGCATGCCATTTGGATTTTGGGGTAAAGGTCAAATTGCCAGTCACATCAAAATGGAAATACTAGACTTGTCATGTTGTAGATGGTGTAGATCATAGGTGTTGCCATGGGGGTCAATTCTTTGTAAATCTAGTGGTCATGCAGAGTAGCAATAATGTCATACAAGCACATGTGCGTTGGAGATGCACACTTACAGCCATATTATAATCAAACTGTATACAGGCTTCATATGTTTGTAACTGGGCTGGCACATCTGTTCATACAGGGTGGTGGCATACCCAGGATTCACTCCAGGGGGGGGGGGGGGGGAGGGAGCAATTTTGGATCAGGGGGCATAAGGTACCCCACCAAAAAAAAACTCACTGGATTTGGCCCACTATATTTTTAGAGGGGCATATACAAACAAAATGAATTCAAACAGGCGGCCCCAATGTACATCCACAAAACTCTCTTTATTTGGCCAGTCTAGCCAAATACTTTACTTAACTTAATCAATCGGGACTATTAGAAAGGCTAATGTGGCCTTATTTGCCCGGACTTACGCTCATGATCGGTTTTATGAGGCACAAATTTATGGCGGCAATCATATAGGTGCTCTGCCCAGTGCTTGTCTAGCTTGTTCTTGAAGCTCTGCAAAGACGAAGAGCATACTGTGTCTTCTGGCAAAGCATTCCAGTCATTAATGGACCGTACAAACAGGTGGTTCCTTCGCACCCTGGTCTGCGCTTGCTGCTTGGCAACCTTCCTTGAATGTCCTCTTGTTACGGAAGTCGGTGGATCCGCCAGGAATGCCTCCCTGTGCAGACCAATGTTGCCGCTGAAGATCTTGTAGATCAGGATCACATCACCCCTGTGCCGTCTGTACACCAATGATGGGAGCTTCAATGTTTTCAGCCGTTCTGGGTAGGGCAGAAGACGGAGCTCAGATACCAGCCTGGTTGCGCGACGCTGCACCTTCTCCAACATGTCCTGGTCGTGCTTGTTGAAAGGTCCCCATATCGCATTTCCATACTCTAGTATTGGGCGCAGTGTTGGATTTTTCATTTCATGACCTGGTCCCGGAGAGTAAAAATCCATAGGTGGAGAGTAAAATTGTATTGTCAGGCAAGTTAAGATTTCATTTTTGTTTTAATTATTTTACTTGGAAAGTAAAAAATCCTGATTTGTAATAGATATTAAATCCTTGTGAGGAAAACTGAATGATATTTTAACTACAATGTCAGTAAGATCAGGCAAAAAGAGAGCAAATTTCCTGAAAAAATATGAAGAGAGCGAAATTCTTTGGACCCAAAAAGTCCAGAAAATGGCCCAAATTCCAAGGCTGATTGGGCGCACTAGCGTCTTGTAGAGGATGGGAAGGGACTGCCGATCAATGGACTCAAAAGAGCGTCTGATTAGGCCAAAGACTCGGTTGCTCTTGGCGACAACAACTGCAGCTTGTTCTCGGAACTTCAGTTCATCGTCCATGATTACGCCGAGGTCCTTTTCTGAGGTGACCTTCTTGAGCTCCGTGCCCAGTAGGGTGTAGGTGTGGTGTCGATTCCCTCGGCCCAGATGGAGCGTCTTGCACTTCGAGGCATTGAAGGGCAACAACCACTTCTTTGACCACGCCCCCAGAGCATTGAGGTCGTGCTGAATTCGACTGCAGTCGGTCTGCATCTGCACACTGGCGTAGAGTTTGGTATCGTCTGCGAAAAGCTTCACAAGGCTCGTAACACACTCAGGCAAGTCGTTCACAAAGAGAAGGAACAGAGTTGGTCCCAATACCGACCCCTGGGGATTCCGCTGAGGACCGGGGCCCAGCTCGACTGCTCACCATTTAGTATTACCCTTTGGCGTCGTCCCTTCAAAAAAGCCTCAATCCACTTCAGGGTGCGTCCCTGGATTCCCAGATCATGCAGCTTGTTGAGAAGGCGTCTGTGAAGTACGGAATCGAACGCTTTCCGAAAATCTAAGTAGGCTATGTCCATAGGCTTCCCCTCCTCTAAGCCCCGAGTCCAGTCTTCCATTGTTGCCAGCAATTGCGGAACACATGAGCGCTTGGGCAGGAAGCCATGCTGGGCGTCATGCAGTTGAGCCGTTTCCTGCACATGAACCATCAACTGGTCCCGAACTAGGGATTCCAGGACTTTGCAGGGAATGGAAGTCAGGCTCACGGGCCGATAATTACAGGGCTCTTGGCGGCTACCTTTCTTGAAGAGAGGGACCACCTCACCAACCTTCGTCATCAGGCAGGATTCCGGATTCCAGGGATTTCCGATAAAGGGAGCAGAGTGGTACACTGCAAGGGTCTGTCAACTCCCGGAGAATACGAGGGTGGAATCCATCCGGGCTGGGAGAAGAATTTACCTTCAGCTTCTTCAGTTTTTCTTCCACTGCACCAGGGACGACTTCAATCTCAAGCAGAGGTGCTCCGTGCCAGACCGCTTGAAGACCCGGCGCCTCGGACTCGTCTTCCTGCGTGAATATACTCGAGAAGAACATTCCCAGGATCTCCGCCTTCTCTGAGTCCGCACTGGCCAGTGAGCCGTCGATTCTCTTGAGGTCTTCGACCCGTGTTTTCGTGTGGAGACGAGAGTTAGCATACTTCCAGTAACTTTTCGGATTGCCTTTAATCTGCTCAACCAAGCTCTCTTCGAATTCTCGCCTCAGCCTGCGGGTTAGCTTGCGAAGGTCGTTTCTGGCGCGAACATATCTTCCGTGATCAAGAATGGCATGCGTTCTGGTGTATATCTTCCATAATATTTTCTTCTTATTTTTTCAGCGTCATAGCCTGGCTAGACATGTACAAGTTCTTGTATTTTGTTCGTTGTTTTTGCAAGGGGACGCAATCGTGGATGATTCGGCGCAGGTTTGATCTGAAGAAGTCATAGAATTCTGTTGTTTCCGCGTCGTCCATATTGCTCCATGGCACCTCATTCAGCAAGTGGGACATCTTGGGGTAGTCAGCTCTTCCTAGTGCCAGCTTGGGGACATGGCTAGCCTCGTTACCAGAGTAGCACTGCATGCTGAAGCGCAAAACGATGTGATCGCTATTACCAATCCCCGGAAGAAACTCAATCGCTGGAATCATAGCCTCTTCATTTGTGAATACAAGGTCGAGGACGTGTGGTATGTCACCGTGCCGGTAACGGGTGGGTTCATGAACATGTTGGAAAAGAAAGGCATCCCGAACGGCATCGAGAGAGCGATGGGATGAGTGATTTAAGGGATCAGATGAGATTCCGCTGGTCCAATCGATTGAACCAAAATTGAAATCTCCTACCACTAGCAGGTGGGATGTCTGGAGACTTGAAGCCTCCTCTAGCAGGACACAGCCGCTCAGTATGATACTGTCTGCAGAGGGGCTTCTGTAAATACCGCCAGCAACGAGGGTGTCACCGCCAACCAACTTCACGCTAATCCACAGCTGCTCGGTGAACCCAGACGAAGAGAAGGAGAACTCGGACGCTCGGAGATGATTAGCAACGTAGATAGCCATTCCACGTTGGCCCCTGGCTCCCAAGTTTGTTTTTGAGGGGTCAAAATTCAGATAGAGGGTATAACCAGAAATGTACAGCAGGGCTAAGGAGATAGGGTGAATCTGAGCCTTAGGGATAACCTCCACAATGAATATGATGTCCGGCTCATCGCCACTGACCAGCATAACCAGGTCGTCTCTCTTGTTCAGGAATTGATCAGCATTAGTATATAGCATGCTCAATTTCCCTACATCTCTGTTTCTGCTTTCGGTGCATTGCCAGGCAGTGTTTGAAAGACCCTGATTGGGTCCCACTGCAGGGTGGGGTTGACTCTTCTCCCCATTGTTTGCCTCTGGATGTGGTTTAGGCAGGCCACCAGTAGTTGCTTGTGAGGAGCCAGGTGATTCTGTTTCACTGACTGCGGTGAGTGCAGGCACGGGTTGCTGGGCAGTAGCGATAGCAGGCGGGACTTGGGCTGGTATGGGCTGGTCGGGCTGGTTTGACCCGTCCTGGCTGGGGTTTAGAGTCCTTCTTACAATCTTGCCTTTCTTGATGATCAGATCCGTTTCGCCATTCCCTTTTCTCTCTGCCAGCTCCTTCCTCAGCTTGTAACCCTCTTCTCTTTCTTTGACAGTCAGTCAGGGTTTATGTAAACCCTGTTCCATCTTGTGCTACTCCTCAGACTTGGGGCTAGCTTCAGGATCTCCCACTTTGTCTCCTCGTCTTCCAGCGTCACTACTGTGAGCCGATCTTTGCCCGGAGCCGCCTTGCTCACTCTGAAAGACCTCTTGGCCTTGACCCTCATCTTGAATTCATCTCGGATCAGCTCCTCAAACTTGCTACAGTCTTGTGCAGTGCTTGCCTCGGGCGAGCCTTCTCTTTGTTCTGGAAGGTTGTGTACCACTAGATTGAGCTTGCGTTTCTCTCTGTCAACAAAGCTATCAAATGCCCCTGCCACTGCTTGGCTGACGCCAGGAGCTCTCTCAGAATGGGGACCGATTTGACTGACTCAATCTTGGAATCAATGGCTTTGAGCATATCCCCACAAGAACCTTTCAGTGCGTCCACATAGGAGGCCTGCCTTTTCTCTAGGGTATTTGCAGATATGCTTACCACCCTGCCCTGCTCATTGACGGAGCTTTCAAGCTGGTAGTGTCCCTTTCTGACTTCATTGACTAGTTCTCTTTATGACACACTCAGCAACTCAACAACCTTTGCCTGCTCACAGATAGCCAACTCTAGCTGGGACACTTTTTGTGACAGGTCGAGACAGTATTTTTGGTTAGGCTGAGACTCAGGTTTCAGGAGTGACTTTCTGCAGCTGAAGCAGAGCCATAGTAGGTTGAAGCAATCAATAGCTAGTAAGGCACCACTAGGTACATCCTGACAAGCTGAGTGGAACCAACCAGAGCATCCGCCACACTCTACATCCTCATCACTTGCAGACACTGGCTTACCGCAGGGTGTGCTCTTGCCACCCTCACAGATAGCTATCTCACTTGCAGTGTCCATTGATGATCGTGAAGCAGTACCAAAAGGTTTGAATACATTGCTGGTTAGCCGTCCTATAGCAACGCCTCTCTGCCTGGATTCAGGGGCTTTCACATTTTTCTCAGATAAGGCACTCTGCGGAGAAAGTAGGGAGCTAGTGTCTGTCTCTGAGCTCTGGTGGATACTCCTCCCTGACTTTGCAAACCCGCTTGCTCATTCTCCTCAGATTCCTCGCTATCGCTTAGGGCAGCATTTACCTTATCATGGGACCCACTATCTTTAACCTGCATATCATCAGCAGGTTGAAGAGAAGAAGAATTTGCTCTTACCTCCTGTGATGGTCTAGGGTGAGGGTTTGATTTTCCTTTACCTCGTTGCACAACAGTGGTAAACCCGTCAGTGTCCTTCAAGGTCGCTGCAGCTATTGTTGATCCCTTCGTTGTTGTTCCTCGTGTTCCACCACGACGCTGCTCAGGCGGCGCTGGAGATGTTTTGCTCACATTCCGACGCTTGTTGATGGTGACTTCAAGATTGGCATTTGTTTCTCAAGATGCTCACCAGGGAGGATATTTTCAATTATTAAATCAGGAAAAATCTTGAAATCCTTCCTTAGTATCACCCCAAAACTTGAAAAACAGTATTTGAATGTGTTCCACACAAAGCCGATTCAAAACCGCGAAAAAAAACGAAAAAAAACAACGAAAAACCGATCAGAGGAGCGCTAGCGTACACGTCCGTTCGACACGAAAGACCCGACCCGAAATACATTGAGTTTTTGTGGGAGTACTGTGGGCATAGGCCCTATTTTGTGTACTGATGCACTAGCCAAAGGGGCCAGGTCCAGTCGATGCTCCAAAGGCCTTGGTGTTCATCCATGAAGCCCCAGATTGGCCTTCCAAGGGCCCCGGTCAGCCTAGGAATTTTGGGCATTTTCTGGACTTTTTGGGTCCAAAGAATTTTGCTCTCTTGATTTTTTCCCTGGAAATTTGCCTTCTTTTCACCTGATATTACAACATTGTTAAAATATAATTCCATTTTCCTCACAAGGATTTAATATTGTCCGCTCCTGTAGCTCAGTTGGGAGAGTGATGGGCTTTTGACCTCACCCAGTGTGGCAGGCTGGGTTTGAGTCGCTTCGGCACTCGCTATTTGCCCCTGACTGATGGCCTGTGGCAGGCTTGGAATTTTGGCCATTTTCTGGACTTCCAAGAAATTTCCAAGAGTCCAAAGAAGTTTGCTCTCTTCATTTTTTCCTGGAAATTTATTCTCTTTTCACCTGATCCTACTGACGTAGTTAAAATATAATTCCATTTTCCTCACAAGGATTTAATATCTATTTCAAATCAGAAATTTGTACCTTCCAATTAAAATATTTTTTCTTCTTCACAAAATGAAAATTATATTTGTTTATTTGTATATTTGTATAATCACCAACGGGTTCTGCGCCCACTGACAGGTGAAGTCGAAAATTAAAACCATCACATTGACAAACATTTACAGACCTACAACACAACTATCTCCCCATAACATACAGCCACACGTTTCTTGAACTCTGGTGCTCTGCTCTCCCATACATCCACATCGCGGTTCGCGTCCAGAAAGGCATTACAGGCGCTGGGAGCGCGATTAAAGACGCACGTCTTAAAGGGACTGTCCCACCTTCCCAAAAGTTGTTAAATGTACGCCGCTTGTGGTGCACAATATGAAGTAATTGCTGCCGAACACGATTATGACATTTGTTTCTCGCAAACCGCTCAATTTAATAAAAAAAAGTTCAGTTTTAATATTTGGGTTGATGACGTCATATTGAGCTCTCGAGAGCTACACAGAAATCCTTTACGCTGCCAAAGTATGAGCACAATTATTTCGAGACAATTCTGGCGCTTTGAATACAAAACAAACCAACTACCAAACCATTGAAACGTAGCAAATATCTCCAAGGTTCACCTTAAAACAAGTTGACTATCATTACCAGTTGGGTAAAGAGAGACGACGCTGTCAGTTTAGAGGCCCTATTCAAATACACATGGGCCTTATTTTTTACAGATGTCAAAATCAAACTCTAATATCTTTTTGATTAGATCATTGTGGCTGTTTCAACTGCTACCATACTTAAAGGGACATTCCCACCTTCCAAAAACTTGTCAAATGTACGCCGCTTGTGGTGCAAAATATGAAGTAATTGCTGCCCAGCACGATTATGACATTTGTTTCTCGCAAACATTGCTAAATTTCATAAGTTAAGTTTTAATATTTGGGTTGGTGACGTCATATTGAGCTCTAGAGAGCTATACAGAAATACTTTACGCTGCCAAAGTATGGCAAAATTATTTCGAGACAATTCTGGCGCTTTGAATACAAAACAAATCAATTACCAAACCATTTGAAACACGCAAATATCTCCAAGTCTAACCTTAAAACAAGTTGACTATCATCACCATTTGGTAAAGAGAGGTGACGTCATCGGCTTTAGGCCCCTATTCAAATACACGTGGGGTTTATTCGTTACAATTGTCAAGACCAAGCTCGAATGTCTTTTTGATTAGACCTATGTGGTTGTTTTAACTGCTACCCTACTTAATTTCAATGCAAATCCAACAACATGGCTATCTCAATTCAAAACTAATGTTAAGGTGGGAGTGTCCCTTTAATTGCAATGCCAAGCCATCAAAATGGCTATCTCAACTCAAATATAATGTTAAGGTGGGATAGTCCCTTTAACAGTGTTTACCCGCTCAAACGAACTTGCGAAGAAACGTTGATTTATCAGCTGACGGGCAGGCACTGCTAGAGGGAACTTGTCGATAAGGAATGATGAACATATCCTGTGGCGATGAACGTTTCTGATGAACATTATGTCGTGGTGTTCGAACCGAGCTCTCATGGTGCTAACTTTAAAATGTACAGCCAAATCTCGATACGAAAAAGACACTCCTGTCATACGGCAGCGAGCACACAGCCAAACCAGAACCTTGTCCTGCACACGTTCTATCCTTTGAACATGTGACTGCGCTGCTCCACTCCACACTACATTACCATACTCAAGGACGGAGCGAGCGTTTGCAAAATATGCTGACAAATATAACGTTGGTTTGCTGCTTTCAAAGGACGGCCGTTCTTGCCTGTTTGAAGAGTACGCATTAGCAATCCTAGAGCTCGGTTTGCCTTACGAACTGTATAGTCGACATGTTCGCCAAAGGTAAGTTTCCGATGCAGCATAATACCCAGGTCGCGCATCACTTGGACGCGTTCCAGTGCTACACCACCAATCATATAGGTTCCGATAACCGGAGTGCGCCTGAGAGTCAGCGTGAACACTTTACATTTGGATGGATTCAGCTTTAAGGTCCACTCCTCAGACCAACAACACAGTTTGTCCAGCTGGGCTTGCACATACCACACGTCTACAATCGAATCTATAAGCCTGTACATGTGCACGTCGTCTGCGAACATGAGTGTTTCTGCCTCAAGTATTCCCGGTAGGTGGTTTACAAAACACGCGAAGAGCAGTGGCGAGAGCAGTCCCCCTTCCGGGGTCCCTGATCTCACCGGCACCCACTCTGAGCAGTGGCGAGAGCAGTCCCCCTTCCGGGGTCCCTGATCTCACCGGCACCCACTCTGAGCACTTAACACGCGAAGAGCAGTGGCGAGAGCAGTCCCCCTTCCGGGGTCCCTGATCTCACCGGCACCCACTGCTCAGTGCTCTGAGCACTTGCCCCCAACCACCACCCTCTCAGGGGCTCCGTCATAAGGGGGGGGGGGGCGGGCGAGGGACATGTCCCCCCCCAACATTTGGGGGGGGGGGGCATTCAACATGGGTGTTGCATGGAAAGAATCTACTTCAGAATGCCTCCTTCCCCCCAACTTTCGGAAGGTGGCGGCGCCCTTGCACCCTCTGCTCTCTCCCAGACAGATAAGAGCCAATCAAGTCAAAAGCTTTGTCCGAAATACTGTAGGAGATCTTTAATTTGTGAAGGAGCAAACTATGATTTACACTTTGGAAGGCCGCACTGTAATCAGTATAAATTGCATCTGTCTGGGATCCGGCGCAGAGATGTTGGTCCAGGCTGCGTGCAGCATTGTGCACAGGTTGGTAGCTCACGAATGACTGGGCAAAAAGCCATGCTGCTTATCAGAGATAGCCGGTCTCACGTGACGAAAAAGCTCGTCAAAAACAATCCGTTCCAGACCCTTGCCAAAAAGAGGTAGCAGTGACACAGATCGGTAATTGCTAGCAGACGATTTTGGACGATTCTTATGAATAGGCTGTATATTGGCACGTTCAATATAGGCTGTATATTGGATATTGGCACGTTTCCACGACCTGGGAAAGACCCCTGCTCCAGCGACAGTTTACACAGTTTAGCGATGGGCACAGACAACTCGACCGCGCATTCTCTTTCACCCTCGCGCTAACATTGTCAGGCCTAACAAGAACATTAATTTTCCTAACAAGAACATGTTACTCTCCATCTATGGATTTTTACTTTCCGGGACCAGGTCATGAAACGAAAAATCCAACACTGCACAGAGCTTATGTCAGATATCGATAAGCTTTGTTTGGTTAAGCATTCTCAAAAGAAAATGAGTTTTAGTTTCGATAAACGACGCTCCCTTCCATTCTTGGCGTTACCGGCTCTTGAATGGAGGTTAGACTATTTGTAATTGTAGGTACTCTGGCCTGGTAGCCGGGTGTGGTTTGTAGCGTCTTCTGGCACAGTATCCATCCGGATCTGTCAAATACGAATGGTCGGATCAGTGCATTCAGTGACAAAATAACACTCTGTAAAGTGCTAAGGCGTAAATCTGGCCTGGTAGCCGGGTGTGGTTTGTAGCGTCTTCTGGCACAGTATCCATCCGGAGCTGTCAAATGCGAATGGTCGATCAGTGCATTCAGTGACAAAATAACACTCTGTCAAGTGCTGATGGCGTAAATCTGGCCTGGTAGCCGGGTGTGGTTTGTAGCGTCTTCTGACACAGTATCCATCCGGAGCTGTCAAATACGAACGGTCGATCAGTGCATTCAGTGACAAAATAACACTCTGTAAAGTGCTGAGGCGTAAATCTGGCCTGGTAGCCGGGTGTGGTTTGTAGCGTCTTCTGGCACAGTATCCATCCGGAGCTGTCAAATACGAACGGTCGATCAGTGCATTCAGTGACAAAATAACACTCTGTAAAGTGCTGAGGCGTAAATCTGGCCTGGTAGCCGGGTGTGGTTTGTAGCGTCTTCTGGCACAGTATCCATCCGGAGCTGTCAAATACGAACGGTCGATCAGTGCATTCAGTGACAAAATAACACTGTCAAGTGCTGAGGCGTAAATCTTCAGCGAAAGAGAATGGGCAATTCATCATAGGTTAGTCTCGCGCTGGCGCAGATCTCTACCTTTTGCTCGGAAGTCTTGCACGAGAAATAACATGGAAATAACTCACATGTTATGAACATTCTGGAGCGAACCGAATCGCTACAAAACGTCCTCCGGGCCGGATTTGAACCAGCGACCTATGGATATCCGCAATCCCACTACAGTCCACCGCTCTACCAACTGAGCTACCAGAGGCCTGCACTGTCCCGTGTAAACATTGTATGGTCTGAGGAGCCCAGAGAGCCTTGCAGCAGGCGTGGTTACTTTCACCACCGGGGCCACGCCCACCCCGAAACAACGCTGGCGACGGCCGAGCCCTGCGCCCCGTACACCCTCTGGTAGCTCAGTTGGTAGAGCGGTGGACTGTAGAGGGAGTGCAGACATCCATAGGTCGCTGGTTCAAATCCGGCCCGGAGGACGTTTTAACTAGTCTGCTCAAACTGTTTTCCCCCTGCTCAATTGGCGTGTGGTTAGAATCTCCCGTCTTTATCAAACGAATATTTTAATGTTGCATACAACTTTGTATGCAATCTGGTTCTGATCGAGTGATTGGCGAAGTTTGTTAGTGCATTTCAGCACAATATCCAACGAAAAACAAAATCAGAAGATTGCGTATTGTTGTATTTGTACTGGCACACATCTACAATTTGTATTTGTATTAGGCATTTGGTATGCGTATTTTGGTATCTTGTGTACGATAACTCGTCATTCGTCAACATCTGCGCGCTGCTGGATAGCGCCTAAATATAAGTATTAAATTGCATGTGCAATATCGCGCATATTTTTGACGTTGCGCGGCTAGAAAGCATAGCCCAAAACGTCCTCCGGGCCGGATTTGAACCAGCGACCTATGGATGCCTGCACTCCCTCTACAGTCCACCGCTCTACCAACTGAGCTACCAGAGGCACAGGGCTCGGCCGTCGCCAGCGTTGTGTCGGGGTGGGCGTGGCCCCGGTGGTGAAAGTAACCACGCCTGCTGCAAGGCTCTCTGGGCTCCTCAGACCATACAATGTTTGCACGGTACAGTGCAGGCCTCTGGTA